>JBBPMP010000193.1:0-38824 GCA_038090395.1 Boletales sp. KT-2023a | reverse complement strand
GTTTATGCACGTCCAGTGCACCCACAATGATCCGCGCTACCTTAAAGGGGCGTGTATCCTGTATTCCGTACTATATAAGAGGTGGCCAACTTGGACTCTGCAACGCACCCCATCTTGTCTCCTATGGCTGCATACACACGGAACGAAAGGTGGCGCCCACGAAGGGGAAAGCCGAATGACTTTCACACTCGCCAGACCAAGTCCTCTGATATCTCGTTTGTCTTGAAGGACCTCGAGGAGCGTGTGGCGACCTTGTCGCCCGACGCTACGTATGCCTCAGAGGTCGTCCGGCTGCGTCACGTCACACCCGTGGCGTCCTATTCATGGATAGACGCCCCCGTCCCAACCATCGTCGTCCCAGGTATGTCTATAGTTGCATGCGCCGTCAAACTTTCCTTGTAAACCTCGATCCCCAAAGGCTCACCCTGGATATGGGCGGACAAACCAGTGAAACAAGTACCGCTCGACGCTGGTGTCCATTACATCCATCACAACGGATCAAAAATGGGCAACCAGTCCCCCATGTTGCCCCTCTTTGCTGCGATTGATGCGATGCACGACGACTTTGCATACAAGGACCTCGATCTCGTCACTGATCGCAACGGGCTCCGAAAGTTGCTCCGGTACATTGACAAAGTACGCACCGAGGACAACTTTCGGATCGATGTGGATCTGGCCGGGAAGACGTGCTTGTTTACGCGGCGGGAGGAGAACTCGGTGGTGACTGGGCAAAACACGGGGTATGGGAACGAATACCTCAAGGCCGCCACCAAAGTGCCGCAAGGCTGCGAGAAGATGGTGGATCATCACCGCATGATTACCTACGTGAGTCGCGCTGATCGCGAGTTCTCATGGGTGTGAAAGCATTGACCGTGTTTGGCAGAAATTCGGGAGCATGAAAATTTTGCTTGGTTTCACGGCGGACGCCTGCATTGGAGCGAAGACTGACGACGACGACGACGTCCTTGCCTCGTTCTCATCGTTAAACATCGGGAACAAGGGAGGGGAAGAGAAGACGGAAGAGTCAAAGAAACCGTCTCCTGATGGTGTCAAGGTTGAGCTCACCTCGTCTCGCACGCTCGTCCCTCAATCCGACTTGGTCGAGGTTAAGACGCAGTCTGTCCATCGCGAGCCCAACTGGCGGGAAATCTATCCCCAGTTGTATCTGTCACAAACAGCGTGGCTCTACATGGCGAAGCACAGCGGGGGTGTCTTTCAACCAGTGGAAAAGATATCACTCACGGGTAAAGAGATGAAGCCGTATGCGGAACTGATGGAAGATTCGCTCGTGAAATTGAAGAACCTGCTCAAGGCGATACTGAAGGCAGTGCGTGACCAGGGAGAGGGTGTCCCCCTGAGTCTGGTGCATCAGGGGGGAACGCTCTCCCTTTGGAAGCGCAAAGAGGGCACAGGTCAGCACCCCGGGGAGGAAATCACAGCGAGGTTCAAGGTCTAGGCGGTGTTTCAGTAGTGGCTGTGTTTTGATATAGAAACCGAGAAGACAACCATTCCGAGCCCAATAAAATAGTTCCAACCAACGTCTTTCCCTTGTCCACATATCTACTCTCCTTGGTCTACTCCACGTTCAGTGCAATCATGCAGTCCATCACCGCGTCCGAAGCACCCCTCGACCTCATGTTCCCGCAAGAGCTGATCTCCTCCGATGTCGCGTCCTTGCTGCCCCCAGAACTGACCGTGCGTGTCCGCGAACAAGCGTCTGCCACGTCTGAACCGTCTCGAACAGATTCGCCCGCTCGCGTCGACAGACTACAAACGCGGCCACTTTGATGTCCTCTCCGTCCTCACCATTGTCAACGACCTCGGCGAGGCCGCGTGGGTGAACCAGTTCCACGCCATGCGCGCTGCCCCCAAGACATACTACTCCCTCGTCATCCTCGACAAGGTCAGCAACCGCATCGTCGGCGTCGGCACCGTCTTCATCGAACGCAAGTTCCTCCGCGGGCTCGGCAGCGTCGGACACATCGAGGACATTGCCGTCGACAAGAGCCAGCAGGGCAAGAAGCTCGGTCTGCGCATCATCCAAGCGCTCACGCACATCAGCGAGAACAGCGGGTGCTACAAGACCATCCTGAACTGCAGCGACGCCAACATACGTGAGTCGTCGCTCGTGCGGGCAAAGAGCGGCGCGTTGATGCTGTCCTGTCACAGCCTTTTACGAAAAGTGCGGCTATGAAAAGAAGGAGAACGAGATGGTGGGTGTTGGCGCGTCCTTTTGGAATGAAACTGACTGGCATTGTTCCCTTTTTTTTCAGGCAAAGTATACTCCTGAACGCTCGCACACACCCAGACTGTGAACCAATCCCGATCTCGTCTACTCCTTATCTCAAACACATATGGACATCCTAGTTACGCTACATAGTCATTTCTTCACCTCGGACATTCATACAGCTCTGTATCATCACCTGATAGACGTACCAAAAGACATTTGCAGTTCCGCTCGTCAAGCATGGGCCGCATGGCGTGCATGGCGCATCGGGATTCATACGCATAAGAGAAACGTGCGATACATGAGTGGACCAGATTATCAGATCCGCTTATCGCCCACCCTTGCCACCCTTCATCTGTTGCTTCGAGACCTTTGGTGCGGTGCTGACAGGGGCACGGGTAGCGGGCTAAGGATGTCCATCAGAAACCCGCCAGACCAAGAGGAGGCATATCCGGCGAACCTTTGCCTTCTTTGACTCCTTTTCCTTCTTTTCAGTCTTGGCCTTTTGGATAGCGGCGAGCCGTGCCTGCGTTCGGACAGTGGCAGTTTGGTTCCGCCTCGCGGCAATGGTCGCAAGATCAGCACCCTCGATACCACGGTGGTGCTTGACGGTTCTGCGTGAACGTTTCTTGGCAACTTCCTCCGTAATACCCTTTTTGTGCATGCGACGGTACACTTGTGTCCAGGCAATCTTGCGCGGGTTCTTGCGTTGGAGAAAGAGAGAGGTGTTCTTGGAGTTGGCGAAGCGGAAGACCTGGCTGGCGGTGAGCACGGACGGGGACGGTTAGCGTACGCAACGCACTTTGGAGTCTCCGCGAACAAAGATTTTACCCTTTGAAGGGTAGATGCGGTAGCCCGAGAAAGAGTCGATTTCGAGCTTCTGTACTCGCAAGGAGACGGGTCAACGAGTGGCCGCATACGGTCGCTAAATGCACGTACCATCTGTACATGAAAGACGAAGTCATGGTAAGATCGTTAGCGAAACCGGCTCGAGACAGGCGGGCGAGATCGGAAGAATGGGTGCATCTGGTCCCTCGTCGTTTCATCCAGCGCATCAACACGCACCAAACGATGAATGCAACTCCGGACAAAGAGGCGTGTGTATCCTGGGCGCATACAGGCATGAATGCGGGCTCACCTTGCAGAAATTGCCGGGACTTGCTGATTCTGTGGTGCAGTCGTACCAGAGGAGGGTACGCTGGGGCGGGAGTTCAACTTCGGCGTTTGCCGACTACAAATCAGGAGGTTCCGATGTTTCCGATTACCACTTCGTCTTGTCCTTCGAGCTTCAGGTTGCATCTTGAATTATATGCATAGCTGTATGCAAGTTCTGAGTGTAGGTCGATTGCGATGCGGTGAGTTGACCAACTCCAAGATACCCATGGGTGAGCTAGATGCGTTGCTCGCCTGGAATAGCGGTGTGCGCAACACGTCCTTCTGGCTAGTGCTCAGTTTGTCGAACCACGGCGCACGTCTCTCGATGAGGCCGTCCATCTGACCTCGTGTTCAATCCATCTTCTTGTACTGTCAATGCGGTCGGCGATGCTTCGTCTCGTCTTTCGTACTGCTAGGACTAGACGACGTCTCCCAGACGATTCTCTCCAAGGCTGCGGAACTAGAGCGAAGCCTTGGCCGGGGATCTTGATACCAAGACCAGAGTCGATTGACGATAATCCATATCCGGTGTTTTTCAGTTACCATATGCCCTGTAGCACTCCTTAGAGTTGCACCCTAGCGTGTTCCATCAGAATCCCTGGCGTGGGCAAATTCAGGGTGAGTACAGGTACAGGCTTGCCCGTTCTCATGGTTAATACGGGGGGTGCGGCCCCCAAGCCTATCGGGTCTTTTGATCGAACGAGCGTTTATCTAATAACCTCCCATCGTTTGGAAAAAATTTATGCGAGATACCGGTCCACAAACAGTCTTATCCTGGGTTGAATCCCTATCTCATCGCACGACCTCTGATCGGTACGGAATTTGGTGCCCTGCATCCGAAGCAGCCAAGGAACCGCGGATCATGGGTGTGCCCTCGAACGTTCTAGCCACATTGCGCTCGACAATCTAGGACATGCTACTGGGGCCTAATCTAGGGGTGTATCTTGGGGAAAAAGAAGAGTCCCCAGATCAACTCCCCACACCACATGATGCGGGCGAGTTAGCTCCAATAGGCAGTCTATCTATCATCGGTCCATGGTGCCGCGACTTCTGGTACCTGTCTGCGGCTGACTGTTCTATTCCCAGCGCCTTCATAGATTCTGGGTTTTCTGATCGTCTCAGAAGGTTTCGTTTCAGGGTTCTACCTATCTTTTTTTCGTCGCGATTTGGGACTCGTTTGGGCTACTTCAGTTCTTGCAGCTGAGCTCGCCTGTTTCGGCGGGGTCTCAGCGCTTGATACGCGATGTCTTGTGATTCCTCAAAGTTTGGGTGTGGTGAACGCTTTGGTAAAGCATAACCAAACTAAAGAACCCGCCCTGGGTGGCCCGGCGACTTCAACGTTCAGTGGACGGACAAAGTCACCTGCTTGGAACCCTGTCCCGAACAACTTTACATTTTTCATTTTGTGGCGTGGTCCTGTCGAACGCGAAGCTTATTGCAGTCATAATTAGGTACTTTGCATGTCGGCCATGGATCACAGATGCTTATGCACGCGTAACGGACAGCAGCCTTGCACGTCGTGCTCCACTGCATACATCTCACTCCGGTGTTACACCAGCGGCCCGTGAACCGAGTGTGATGAACCGTTTTGTAGGTGCTGTCAAGGGATGTTGTGTCTTGGTTTCAGAGTTTAGTCCTCGAGAGCGGGAATCTTTGCGCTTCTGTTGGCTCTTCAAATTACGGTTCGCTGGGGTCGACGGAGTGCAAAAAAAAAACACACCCCACCATACTGCATTGAAAGTTTCAAGACATCCCCATCCCTGATGATTGGTTGCTGTACGCCCCGCGAGTTTGGTTTGAGTGTCGCGATTACGTCCGGAGGTCACAGAACGTGGGACATATACAATGTAGATGATGATGCATTATAATACACCGATACATACGTTACAGCGGTTTTCATATCTCTGTGGAAAGCAAATTCTGAAAAATCGCATCTCGGGAAAGGACCTAGGTGCATATGAGTGTGTGTGAAACAGCTGAGTAAGCAGCGGAGGATTGTTTCGTACCATCGTCGTTGTCGGTGGTGTTGTCCATCGTTCTAGCTGCCAATGGAATTATTACCGAAGACATTGACTACCATGTTCATTCATGCGCATATTTCTGGGGCAACGCAGGTATGGCAGAAAGTTATTCCAAGCTGTTAAAATTACATTGAGTAGTAGTTTTATTTTCTGTTGTAACTTGTAATTACATGCAGGATGTCAAATCAATACTCAAAGCTTGAAGCTCACTCACAGTTCAAGTTTGGGGCATAATTTACTATTCAGATAATGGGATCATCTACATGAAGTCATGATTGTATGAAAGATTAATAGAAAAGTATGTTTTTGGTACCACTCATGGCAGTACCACCGACGACGACGCTACGAAACAAACCTCCGCTGCTTACTCAGCTGTTTCACACACACTCATGTGCGCCCGGGGTCCTTTCCCGAGGTGCGATTTTTCAGAATTTGCTTTCCACAGAGATATGAATAGTGCTACCCATATCTATATCTGACAGATTGAATTCATGTAGGAAGACGTGGCCACGGATCGTGGTGTCCATGTCGTCTAGACCTTGTCCGTATGGAACGCGTGCGGCAGCGTTTGTAGATGCACGGTCGTCCCGCTGTCGGGTGTACTAAGCGACGTCGACGTCAGCCCGACACTGAATTTGACCGAAGAGCTCGTCGACCTGAGCGAATCCTTTTCCCAGGCCTTCCCAGCGATCACGCGAAGGATCAGCATCTGGGGTGATACGCACTACGCGCGCTTCAGTTTGGGGGAGCCCACAACCACACGGAGAGACGACAGACCATCATGGGGATGTAGACGGAGCCAAACGCTGCGGACGTCGGGCTCCCTATCCCCAATGACACCAAAAAGGCGATGCCGGTGAGTGTGCACGGAAGCACCGATTCGATGACGATAGTCACGATGGAAAAATACGTAGACGCGTATTCCCGTCCGACTTGATCCTGGACTGCCTTCCCGTGTTGGATGATGCGGTAGCATATCATGCATGTTAGAATGGCATTCAAGGACACCGAGGCGGTGTGATATGCGAGCCCGAGCCGGGAAGCAACGCCGCTGAAGAAGTCGCCTCCAGGTATACTTGTGATCCAGTCGACCATGATTCCCAAGACTGGGTAGACATGAGATGAAGCAATCGTTTGAAGGGGATGACAGGGCGCGTACCTAGGGTAGCCAGCCACAGGACGGTGGGCCCGATAACGACAAGAAAGCTGTTCCATACAATATGACAACGGTAGATCTGGAAGCCAATCCAGTGAGCACACTTCGTATGCTGTTGCGCTCTCACCATGAGCCCGTCCGTCATGAGCTGAAGTATGATCAACACAGTCGTCCCCCAATCCATATACCAGTTCGAGCTATTTGTCTTCCAATACGCGTCAGGGCCCCCCGGAAAGTCACGGACAAGCAACCACATTTTTTCGCCAAACAGCGTTTCAACGGCTACCCAGACCGTGATGGAAAACACCATCATGGTGTTGAAGCACGCGTAGAATATGTTTTTTCTGCGCGCACCCTTGCTAGTGAGCAGAAGGTGTATGGTTTTAAAGTAAAGGATCAACTCGACGCCTGAACAGACAGCTAAGCATGAAATGCGTGAGGATGCGTGTCGTCACCAGACTCACCATACAGGATGTTCTGTAGATTTATTCCAATATACATCGCGTTCTGGAATGTGCTTCCATTCCTTTCGGTGTTCGTAGATGATGCGGACATGGTAGTACTAGATTGAAGGGAAAAAACAAGAAGATCTACTACACATCACACGAGATGACCTGGACTCTCCCAGGGAGATCTTAACCAGATAACCTCCGTGCGTCACTTACGGTGTTGGTTATATGATATTCAAGGGTGGAAAGCGGCGCATCCACGGATATCCTGATGATCTAGAAATGGATGCTAGAATTAGCGTAATCTTGTCACCTTCACCCACGGTATTACGAATTCGGAACCGAAAGGCCAGAAGGCTTTACATCCCGTAATAGTCAAATTTGGTTGGAAAGGCTGTATATGATGTGCGCATATTGAGGCGCGAAAATTTAGTTCTGCTGTCATCCTATGGAGTAGTCGTGTCCTAGGCTGTTTATCCGATGGGCAAGGAATAGCTATAACAATTTTAAGTGCCATTCAAGCGCTCGAATAGCATGATATAGATAGGAAGGTCCATAAAATCGTTTTCCGGTCCAATTAGAGTCCCTGCCGAGCCTCGCATAGGCAGGTGAAAGCATTCGAGATACATAGTAAAATAATCGTTCTTCCAGATGCCGCATCCAGCTTAACGTATGTATCCTACAAATAAGAAATCATTTCTAGTGACTGAGCAATGCTTTAGCGATCATAGACCGTTATGCTCGGTACCTCACCAGTCGCTATACCTACATAGCTCACAGTGGGAACCTTTAGGCCTTGTTGTATTCGTCCGGGTAATATACGCCTGAGACTGTCTGCGGGCGTGCCTCCGACGTGAATTCAACCAACGAGCGCGTTGACCTGATTGTATCCCTGTCCCATGTTGTCCCCGTGATCACTCGGAGAATCAGCAACTGTGGTGAAATGCACTACGATGCATCGCACTCAGCCTAGGTACACCGCATTGAATAGTGAATCAACGTACCATCATGAGGACATACACACAGACGAACGCCACGGACGTCGGACTGCCTATCCCCAACGACACCACTGAGAGGTGTATGGTTTTAAAATAAAGAAGTAGTTTCAGTGCCTGCATGAGCAAGCCACTAAGCACCCTGGGATCTCCAGTAAATGGTTTGAACAGCTAGACGGGGTGCAGTCCAGCTGAGGTAATGTGGTGATGCGACCTGCTGGTGTCCATGGATAATCTGATAAACCAGAGAATGAGAGATTATGTAGTGAGCACACAAAAGTTGGACAGCCTGACTCCAAGTGGCCCTTAAAAAGTGCACATACTTGAGCACATTGCAAGTGATCTGATCACACACCTGAAGTGCCTATAGCTATGGGCAGACAAAAATGACAAAAAAACTGACATCACCGTCTCAAGAGTCAAGCTGACACATCACATGCATGACAGACCAAGTCTGAAGCATAGATAACAAACACGGAATGATCAAGGGGCATTGTATCACGTCGTGAGCATCAGGATATTCAAGTTTCCTCTCTGGTCAGGAAGGAATCTTGCCAGTAACCATGCCTTCTGAGTGTCCTAGCGTTTCATTAACAATCCTGACCATCATACATAGGGACGTAGCGTTTTTCGCACCCTCATTACCGCCAGGGCTGCAGAAGCACTGGGCCCTTGGTGACATGGGATATGGTGCGAGCCTGAGTGATCTTTGTCACCGCGATATGTTGCAACTTTTTTCCGCCATTGCACAGCCTTTCCTCATTTAGGAAGGATACCATTTTGGGATATATTTGTGTCCATTTACCGTGTAGGGATTCCAGTACAGAGCACAGCCCCAGCCACACTCCAGACTGAGTACACCCCCACTAGGTAGAAGAGTTAGTGAATGGTCATTAGGCATATAAACCTGTCCCGACTATATCTCGGACAACCAAGCCTGCCTTTTCCCGGGTTTCCTCCCGCAACTTCAAGTTGAAGCAGTGCAAAGTCCGCCAGTGGCGATTTGCACTTAACACCTCACTTATGCCGTGCTCTTCAGATATAAGCTTCAGGTTACCACTATATTACTCTAGGTATTTTTGAGGACCCCATCATGACAATACTTACTTCGAGACAAACCCGAAGGCTTACGGCCGTCGATAGTACAATCGCACAAATGATCATTCTTCGCTTATTACGGAGATAATAACATCTCGTCTAATGCGATAGGTATCATCGAGGCACGGCCTCTAGCCAGTATTTTTAAAAATTATCCTCATCGACGTGGCCACATTCATCAATCTATCATCACGATTCAAGTCAGTCAGCCAGCTCGGGCGTAGAAACGATACTATATAATTACCTCAAATCCAGACTTTGACCTTGCCATGGTCGGCAGCGCAATTGATAAAGTCATATAGATAAATAATGACTGGTGCCCATACAAATAAGTCTTCCAAAGGAACAAAACGAGCTTCGACCATTAACTCTGGTCCATGTGTTTTACAAAAAAAAAACGCATGCATGCCACATCGCTGAAGGAACACACGCTGTCACTGCTTAGACCTTATCGCACCCGTCTGCATTTGATGCCATTTCAGGTTGGAAATGTGCTCTTGGCGCATTGTTGTCGGATTCGAGAGATTTAGACATGGTCTCCACATTGAACTCGAGCGGTGAACTCATCGACTTGAGCGTATCCTTGTTCCATGCCGTCCCTGCGATCACCCGGAGGATGAGCATCTGTGGCGATATGCACTACAATATGCTGTGCTTAGCAAAGGCAGCACCATATCGCGTAGAAAGGGGGGCAGACCATCATCAGGACATACACACACATGAACACCACCGATGTCGGACTACCTACCCCCAACGACACCAAACAGGTGATGCCAGCGAGTGTGTAGGGAAGCACAGATTCGATGATGACCGTCACGATGCCAAAGTACAAGGATGTGTATTCTTTCCCGATGTGTTTTTGGACCTTCCTTGCATGCCGTAGAATACGGAAACATATCATGCACGTCAGGATGATGTTGAGGAACACCGAGACAGTGTAATATGCAAGAATGAGCTGAGTAGCGGTGCCGACAAAAAAATCGCCTCCTGGTATGCTAGTGATCCAGTTGACCATGATTCCTAGAACTTGGTGGACATAGAATGAATGAAGTAACCAATTAAACGGAGTGGTTGAACAACTACTTACCGAGGGTGGCCAACCATAAGATAATGGGTCCGATGATGAGCCGATAACTATCCCATAAAACACGACAGCGGTAGATCTGGGTATGAAGAGATTAAACATGTATCCTGGGAGCATGCTGCATGTCCCTACCATGAGGCCGTCTGTCATGAGTTGGAGTATGACCATCATTGTGGTTCCCCAATCCATATACCAAATTGAAATATTTTTCTTCCAGTATGCGTCAGGACCCCCTGGAAAGTTCATTGTCAAGCAACCACATTTTTTCGCCGAATATTGCTGGTGTGGCAATCCAGATCGTGACGGAAACCACCATCACGGTACTGAAACATGCGTAGAATATAGTAGACTTTTTACATGCACGTCTGCTGTTGAATAAAAGGTGGATAGTCTTCAAGTAGAGGAGTAACTCGATGCCTGCATAAACGACTTGGTGTCTGATATGTCCGATGGTGCATTCCAACGAAAAACTCACCATACAGGATGTTCTGTAGGTTGATTCCAATGTATAACGAATTCTGGAATACAATGTCCTTTGATTTGGAATCGGCAGAAGATATGGCCATAACTTTGAGAGGGAAGAAGTGAGGTCTAGAGATTTTATATCACACGAGCTCTTCTAAGGCTCTTTCAGGAGATGCCCTTAACTGGATAACTCCCATGAGTCAGGGCACTTGATGAACGCGATGACATGATGATCCTTGTTGAGTATCCTTATTGAGGACATTACTTAGTACATGCCATAGGCCTGATGAAATTGAGACATTAGGATGACATGAAAGCGACCCACGGTCCCGCTGTGTTAGTGTTCTACCGTCGCTGAACGCGGATCAGTCACTGAATGTAAATCGTGCGAAATGCGGTGGAATTCGCTAGCGTTCACTTGAACGTGACAGTGTGCAGTTACGAGGTCCTACTAGTAGATTTATGTAGATACTACCGCTTAGTGATTGTGGGGTACTGACCTGGATCTGTCGATAGAAAATGTCTTTGAAGTTCGGACACCTGTAGGCATCGTGGAGTGGCGTGATTGCATGTACTGTAGTACATTCCTTACTGTAGCCGGATATGTGACATGTCACGCCAGTGTCTGTGACTGCGTGTACTCTCATCGCCTTTGCACTGAGCCAGCGCAGTCAACCACCACCGCCGTTAGTTATAAGCCCGTCTATCTCGCATTGTACGGTAAGCAAATTCACACCAGACCTTTTCTCTGCGCACTTACCCGCATTTCCATCCTCAGAGCCGCCATGTTCGGGTTTTTTTTCACATCTAGTTGTACCGATTTTGACCTCTCCCAAACCCTAGGTCTGAACCTTACGACCCCTACCTCCCTCGCAATGGCTCGTCATCAAATCCCTCTGGCTCGCAGGGCAACGCCAAGACCGCAGCCATCCAACAACAAATTGACGACACTGTCGGAATTATGCGCGAGAACATCACAAAGGTTGCAGAGAGAGGCGAGCGTTTGGATTCGCTCCAGGACAAGACTGGTCAGCTACTTGGCCATCCTGATGCACCAGGGGCTAAGCATTTCTGCAGACAATCTGGCCGTTTCGGCCCAAGGCTTCCGTCGGGGTGCAAATAGGGTTCGCAAAGTGAGTCTTGTTCTTCTCTCGCATAGTACAATTCTGACTGGTCCATTAGAACATGTGGTAGGTTCTGCTCATCCATTGAATGTCGCATTCGTTCTCACTTGGGTTGACACAGGTGGAAAGACATGAAGGTGGGCTTGTGTTGTGGCGCAAGACAGGTGTGCTGACGTGTATTCTAGATGCGTATCATTATAGGTCTGGCAGTGGCCATCATCATTGTGATCATTGTTGTGAGCATCATCAAGGCGACGCAACACAAATAGACGTTGGCCGTCACACTCTACTGCACAAGCGCTAACTATTCTTGTCGTGTTGTATCTATGACGCGTCTCTCTAATCCTTTCCGTTCTTCCGTGTCTAGTATTGTGTCTCGTTGGACAGAACGCTTGACAGTAGTGAGCCTGTATTGTGACCCTAGCCCAAATTCGATTTTGTTGTGTTAGCTGCCCGTGTGGCGTTCCCACGCAGAGCTTCCAGTTGATCACAGTAAAACTTGTGCTTCGACGTCCACCAAAGTTTGAATTCATACTTGTCTTGCTCTCTACCTTCTTCTCTGTGGCTTGACTGCCCGTGCCTCTCATTTACACTCACGTTCAATACTCCACTTATACATGTCACGATGTCCGCCCACGGCCACAAGCAGTCCGCCTCGGTCTCTCAGAACCTCAAAGCCCAGCTTGCTAATGCCTATAATGAACTCGGAAAGGAACTCGCTTCCCAAAAGATCAGGGTAATAGGTAATTACACCCTCGGAAAAGTCATCGGTGAAGGCAAGTCTCCTTAACCCTACCACAGGCACCCCTCCGCCTGATAAGATCCCCAACAGGAGCCTATGGTAAAGTCCGCATGGGCACCCATCGTCTCACATCCACCCGCGTTGCCATCAAGCAGATCCCAAAAGCAATGTCTGCTTCCCTCACCCGTGAAATACACCACCACCGTCAGCTCCACCACCCCCACGTCACTCAAATGTACGAAGTCATTGCTACCGAATCATACATATGGATTGTTACCGAGCTCTGTTCCGGAGGTGAACTCTTTGATTATCTCGCCGAAAAGGGCCGCTTGTCCGAAGACGAAGCCAAAATCATCTTTGGCCAGTTGTGTCTCGCAGTCGCATACCTACACGACAAGGGCATCGTCCACCGCGATCTCAAGTTGGAGAATGTGTTGCTCGATGAACGATGTCGCGTCAAACTGGGTGATTTTGGTTTTACGCGTGAATATGAAAAGGGTATATATATGGAGACCTTCTGCGGTACCACCGGATACGCTGCTCCCGAGGTACTGCAAGGTAAGAAATACCTTGGTCCAGGTGAGTGATGCTCCAAATATGCCACTCGTCCTCTTAAAGGTTACCCAGAAGTGGACATTTGGTCCATGGGTGTAATTCTTTACTGCCTTTTGACTGGTACCTTACCGTTCGACGATGACGACGAAGCTATCATGAAGGAGAAGGTTATCAGAGGAGGGTTTGAAGATCCAGTGTGGTTGTCCACAGGTTCGACTCCTTTGTTGCTACTTGAGTTATTGATTTTTATGGTCCCCTATAGACGCCCGCTATCTGCTTCGGGATATCCTACAGAGCGATCCATCGAAACGCCTGACAATCCCCCAAATCCTGGCATCCCGCTGGTTTGCCTTGCGCACTGTCCCTGTTTCCACTGCCTCCGAACATGACGTCCCTGCATCCCCATCACCTGCTCGCACTGCTTTCCCGTTAAGCGTAAAATCCGCTGTGAACGGAGCAAAAATGCAAGATACAGAACAAGTGGTATCATCTGCAACCTCTGCTACATCAGATCTGACCTTTGTCTCCGCTTCCTCCAAACTTTCCCCGTCCACATCTGCGGCCCCTAACGATCCCTTTCAAATATCTTCAGAGTCAGTTCCTGTCCAGATCCATTCCAGTCCAAGCCAAAACACCATCACCAATGGTGACCGAGGGTCCAAGGACACCAGGACGCGGTCTGAAACTGAAATTGAAGGAGATAGAGAAAGTAGTGTGGATATGACTCCATCTGCCACCCCCTTCAGCCCTACACGGGTTCCGCCGCATCCCACTCGTACACCTGCTCGCACGAAGCGGCGTTCTGTGTCGTCGACACTTTCCGATGGGAATGGCTCGCCGCCACGTGAACAGCCCCTTGTTCCCCTGCCCCCTCAAGACTTTGCGCATCTCCTCAACACACCGGCTCCAATCATTTTCTCTACACCTGCCGAACGAGAGTTATTGAACTCTTTGAGCACAATGGGTTTTGACACTGCTCAAATTGTACACTCAGTTATCTCAGATGCATGTGATTCGGCAGGTGCTCTTTGGTGGACGCTGATACGTAAACACGAGAAACGGATCCTGGACGAGGTTCGAGCCATTCCTCCAGACTCTCCCACCGAACAAGCCGGGGAAGGATCCGATCGACGCAAACAGAAGGAAGACGATCGACTCTCAGGTTCCCGGAAGAAGCACAGACATAGTATTGCGGTCCAAACTGAGGAGCCTCCAGTATCCCCTCCGGAGTTTGCTCTCGTACCGCCTACCCCAACGGCTTCAGCCGTCCGCCCGTCCACCCCTCCCCGTGCCAAATCGCCATTTCTCTCGCCCTCGCCTACTACAAACGAGTCCTCCGTTCGTTCGAATCAATCCACGCCGAGCGGTAGTTACAGGGGAATAGAGACTAAGGATAAGGACCTGCTCAAGTTGAAAAGGGATGGCAAGGTTCGCTCGGGAAGTGTTAGCATCATGCAAAGAGCTACAACAGCCCTTGAAGCGGCAGGTCTTGTGCGAAAGAAATCGACGGAAGCGGTGAAAGACCAACGCGAGGGTGCCCGGGAGAAGGAGAAATCGCGGGAGAATATCGGGGACGACCCTCGTAGCTCACATGGTAGTGGCTCATCCAAGTTGACAAAATCGCCACCAGTCAAGGCAAAGGATGGGGCTCCAACATCTTCTTCGCCTTCTCCCGATCTGCCTGCTATACCCGGATCTCCGTGGGTCATGGCCGGTGAACGGACGTCGCCACCTGGTGGCTATGTGCCAACGCCCACGAATTCTCCAGGCGATACGTTAAAGCTAAACTCGTTACCAAATATCCCCGAGGGTGGAGGACGAGTTGTCGCGCCCAACAGAAACAGAGCCAGCTTGCTCTCCGCGTTTCGCCTTTGGTTTCAAGAGGATAAAAAGGGTAAACGGAAGGAGACCGCACAACAAGTACCACAGGGCAGTAATCGTGGATTGCAATATTCCCGATCTTTAGGTGTCCCCCCTCCTCCGATCATGTCCCCTTCTAACAAGAACGCGATCAAGCGGCGTGCGAGTGGAGGGGGGCGGGGTCGCCGCGTTAAGCGCCACTCTGCTTCATCTCGTCGGTCGAGTAGTGTCAATTCCCGCAGATCGTCTTGCAATTCTACCCAGGTCTTCAAGATTGAACAATCTCACCCACTTGACCAGATCCCTTCAGTCCCATCGTTTGGCGCAGAAACGCCTAACTCTGAGAGAGCTGAATACTCTTCACGACCTTCGTCTGCACACAGCTTTACCATCGGTCCTCGACATCGCAAATCCCCATCTGCAGGTTCGAACGGATCAGCCTACTATCGTACCTCGTCACCACTACCCAAGTACTACCATCGCAGGGCTGGTTCGTCTTCCTCTACTCGTGTCGTTCGACATGTTCAGAGTGCACCTGGCAACGCGCGCGGTACACATCGCCGCTCGAATTCCGCCGCCTCTTCGGTGCATTCCCTATCATCCTCGCGACCCACGTCATTTTACGAAGCATCAGAGGGTGAACCAATCCGGACGGATTCGCCGTTCAAGGGATATCATTCTAGAAAATCGCTAGACGATGGCACTCCTAGGCGCGTTGCAGGCACGTTCATTGCTCAGAAACGTCTCACTCCTTTCGCGAGCCCACATACCTCTGGTTCATTAGGGCGTACGTCATGGAAAAAGAGTTGGGGACACGAGCCCCCCGGATGGCAAAGTCGGAGCACTCAACTACCCGTTGAAGTCCTCGTCATCTCGCCAGCGTCAGACATCAGGGACGTATTCAGTGGAGGACGACCAAGTTTGAGCATGGGAGATGAGAGCGACTGGGTGGACGAGGATGAGGATGTTCCCGAGTTTGCGGGGGGACTGGGACAGATGCCCGGGAGCGCAACCACGAGTTCGAGTGCGAGCTCGTCATACTTGACCTTGGAGTCGCCAGTACCACTGGTGATGTCACCCCCTCCGAGGAGTCGTAGTGGGCACATACGTACGAGCAAGGGTCGTTCGGGGACTGGTACAGGTGTCGTCGGGAGACGAGGCCATTCTCCGGCTGGAAGGTCCTCGCCTGCTCCTGGACAAGGCGAGATGGCGTTTGAAGTGCCGGAGGCGAGAGGTGGGCGATGGCAACTTCCGGGGTCGCGTGGTCCCGCTTTTAAACATCCGATCCAAGAAGAGGACGAGGGTGAAGAAGAATGAAGTAGAAGAGGTATGCATGTTGATTTTCCTGTTTCATGGTTGGCTATTCTGTGTTGTGTTGTCGATTGAGCATCATAGGCTTCTGCGCGATGCGCAGTGGTTGCCATATATTTTGTTCTGGTCCAGCTTTCTTTTTCCTGGTTTTCTCGTTGGACCTCGTTGCGCTCTATCGTATACATCGCTATTTCGCTGGTCGTACTTGTGTTCCCCACGCACTCTATCCTCATACTATGTCGGATTTTTCTCCTTTTTTTCAGTGGGCTTGTTCCGATGCTGGTTACGGATTTTTACTTTCTTTTGCTTGCTCAGTGAAGTATTTCATGGTCATGTTGTGCGTATTTTTATAAGATACCCTGGCTTATTTTTTCCTGAGGCCCCGTGTTACATTCATTGGTTGTTTCAATCGTTGCATGAGATCAGGTGTGACGAATGTGAAATGTGACCAACCGCGTACCTCACATCACGTGATGTCACACATTTTTCTGGAACGCGATTCAAGCTCTTTCGTTCATGACACGCGGACGCACTTTCGGACTACGTGGAGGACGCGGGGGACGCTCTAGTTATCGGGGAAACACCAACTTTCGCGGTAGCCGTGGCAGAGGAAGAGGCGGGCGAAGCGGCATATCGAATGGGAACATACCAAGAGAAGGACCACCCCCACAACGCGAGGATGATGGTACACAGTTGGCCGAGCGGTTCGAGCAGGTCCAGTTGAACGATGAAATTGACGAGAAGCTTGGATTTGCGCGGCTACAGGAGGGCAGACGAAGGGAAGGTTGGCTCATCAATATGCATCCGACGTTGGTCAAGGACCCGGACTATCCTGGAGGAAAGGCTGCGGTCGATTTTTACTTTATACAGGACGACGGCGGGTCGTTCAAGTGCACGATGCAATACGAGCCTTATTTTCAAATCGCGTGCAAGGTGCGCGTTTACTGTCTCCATTGACGAACGTACTGACGTGTGGAATGCGACGCAGAACGGTTCGGAGGCGACCGTCGAGGAATGGCTCATGAAGCGGTACGAAGGCGTTATTTACAAGATCGTTCGTGACCGAAAGGAGGACCTCAAGCTGCCCAACCATTTGATGGGACACCGGAGGCTCTACCTTCAGTTGTGTTTTAGGAACGTCTCCGATCTCCTTACGGTTCGGCGGGATATTGCTCCTCTCGCGCTTGAAAACGGTGCCAAGCGGGGCGCGCTCGACGCCTACGCGGACGTCGTCAATGCCACAGCAGGTCCCACCACGAACATGGAACTCGAAGGCGAATGGACGGAAATTGGAGGCAGTATCAACGGGGGCGGCTACAGGGATAGAGACCCCCGCGAGTGTATCATCGATATCCGGGAATTCGACGTACCATATTACCTGCGCGTGGCGATCGACAACGAGCTGCGCGTGGGGTTGTGGTATGGAGTGACATTTGATGCTGGAAAGCCGAGCTTCGTACAACTCACAGAACGTGTCAAGCGTGCGGACCCGGTGGTCATGGCGTATGATATCGAGACGACAAAGGCGCCTCTCAAGTTCCCCGACCAGGCGATTGACCAAGTGATGATGATTTCGTACATGATTGACGGACAGGGGTATCTCATCACGAACCGCGAAATCGTGAGCGAGGACATTGAGGACTTCGAGTATACCCCAAAGGAAGGCTACGAGGGTCCGTTTATTGTGTATAACGAGAAGGACGAGGTGCGCAATTCAACCATGACCATCCTCACCCGTTGACTGGTACTGGCCATCCAGGCTGCAACGATCACGAGATTCTTCCAGCACATCCAGGAAGTGAAACCTACGGTAATGGCCACATTCAACGGTGACTTCTTCGATTTCCCGTTTCTTTGCGCGAGAGCAAAGGCCAATGGTATCGACATGTTCCTGGAGACTGGGTTTGCCAAGGATTCGGAAGATGAGTTCAAGAGCCGGTGCTGTGTTCACATGGACTGTTTCCGATGGGTAAAGCGCGACTCGTACCTACCGCAGGGTAGTCAGGGCCTGAAGGCGGTCACAACAGCAAAACTTGGGTATAATCCGATCGAGCTGGATCCTGAATTGATGACACCGTGCGTTGGGTAGACGTTTTTTGGTTCAAATTTGCGTTCATACGCGATCACCAGATATGCCATGGAGCAACCGCAAGTCCTCGCCCAGTACTCTGTCTCCGATGCCGTGGCGACATATTATCTCTACATGAAATATGTCCACCCGTTTATTTTCTCGCTGTGCAACATCATTCCGTTGTGTCCAGATGAAGTGTTGCGAAAGGGGAGTGGGACGCTTTGCGAGACCCTGCTAATGGTGCGTATACTTGACGATGAGACATACGTTGCTCACATGTCAAGTCAGGTAGAAGCTTTCCGAGGACATATCATCATGCCCAATAGACACGAAGATGCGCACCTAAACATGTTCGAGGGACACTTGCTTGCCTCAGAAACGTACGTCGGAGGACACGTGGAAGCATTGGAGGCCGGCGTTTTCCGTAGTGACATCTCTACGGATTTCAAGATCATCCCAGCGGCTGTCCAACAGGTGCGTCGTGCTCTTCATACGATTGACCTGTACTTACTGCCAGTACTTAGCTGATTGGTGACCTTGATAACGCCCTTCAATTCTTTATCAAGGAGGAGTCTCACGAGTCGCTAGAAAATGTCACCAACTATGACGAAGTCAAGTCCCAAATCCAGACGGCGCTCGAACTCATGCGAGACAACCCAAAACGAACGGACAAACCGCTGATCTACCATCTTGACGTTGCCGCCATGTACCCCAACATCATGTTGTCGAATCGGCTACAACCGGACTCTATGGTTGACGAGTCAGTGTGTGCGGTATGCGACTACAACCGGCCGGACAAGACGTGCGACCGAAGGCTCGATTGGGCGTGGAGAGGCGAATTCTTCCCTGCACATAGAGACGAGTATAACATGATTCGACACGCACTGAACCAGGAGACTTTCCCGCCCAAGAAGCCCGGAGGACCGCAGCGCAAGTTCGTCGACCTGACGGAGACAGAACAGACGGCTCTTTTGCACAAACGGCTCGGAGACTACTCTCGCAAGGTGTACAAGAAGACCAAGGATACGAGGGTCGAGACGCGCGAGTCTATCGTGTGTCAACGGGAAAATCCGTTTTACGTCGACACAGTGCGCCGATTTCGTGATCGGCGGTACGAATACAAGGGGCTGCACAAGACGTGGAAGAAGAACCTCGACGCCTATCTTGGCGAGGGCCGCTCGCTTGCGGAGGTGGACGAGGCAAAGAAGATGATTGTGCTTTATGACTCGTTGCAACTCGCTCACAAGTGTATCCTGAATTCGTTCTACGGGTATGTGATGCGTAAAGGCGCACGTTGGCACTCGATGGAGATGGCGGGGATCACGTGTCTTACAGGCGCGACCATCATTCAGATGGCTCGCGCGTTGGTGGAGCAGATCGGGCGTCCTCTGGAGCTGGACACGGACGGAATCTGGTGCATGCTTCCGGGCGTGTTCCCGGAGAACTTCAAGCTCAAGTTGACCAACGGCAAGACTATGACCATGTCGTACCCATGTACGATGCTCAACCACCTCGTTCACGCGCAGTTTACCAACTCGCAATACCATACCTTCAATCCGGAATCTGGAGAATACGACATTCATTCCGAAAACTCCATCTTCTTCGAACTTGACGGGCCATACCGTGCAATGATTCTTCCCTCGTCAAAGGAGGAAGATAAGCTGCTCAAGAAGCGTTATGCGGTGTTCAATGATGACGGCTCTCTCGCGGAGCTCAAAGGCTTTGAGGTGAAACGACGTGGCGAACTCCAGCTCATCAAGATTTTCCAATCCCAAATCTTTGAGAAATTCCTGCTCGGTACTACTACGGAGGAATGCTATGGCGCCGTTGCCAATATTGCCAATCAGTGGCTTGACATTCTCTTTTCCCATGCAGACACCCTTTCGGACGAGGAGCTTGTCGAACTCATTGCCGAAAACAGAAGCATGTCGAAAACGCTGGCTGAGTATGCTGGGCAAAAGTCCACGTCTATTAGCACTGCGAAGAGGCTTGCCGAGTTCTTGGGCAACCAGATGGTGAAAGACAAAGGTCTTGCTTGCAAGTTTGTCATTTCTGCGAAGCCCAACGGTGCCCCCGTCACCGAGCGTGCCATTCCGGTGGCGATCTTTGCCGCCGAAGAATCCATCAAGCGGTCCTACCTCCGGAAATGGCTCAAAGATCCTGGTATGAGCAAATTCGACCTTCGCTCGATCTTGGACTGGGAGTATTACATCGAGCGATTGGGCTCTGTGATCCAAAAATTGATTACTATTCCTGCAGCTATGCAGGGCGTCTCAAACCCCGTACCTAGAATCAGGCATCCAGACTGGCTGCATCGCAGAGTTGCCGGCGCTGTAGACAAGTTTAAGCAAAATAAGGTTACAGACTTCTTTTCTGTCGTTCCGCGAACGGTGCAAGCAGGCGAGGAAAATGATATGGAAGACTTTGGTACGCAGAAGCATCCGGATAAGGGACGGATCGCCGTTGTGAACCGCAAGGCTGCGCGTAAGCCAAGTCCAGAGGAGGAGGAGGATGACGCGTGTAGTGGCCCTCTTCCGGATCCCAGCTCAAACTACTCGGCTTGGCTCAAGGCAATCAAGCCTCGCTGGCGCAAGAGGCGCGAAGTGCGTCTGGGCGGAGAGACATCTGCTTTGGTTCCTTCCATGTTCAGAGGCGCAAGGATACGGACGACGCAACGCTGGGACATTATACAGATTCGTGAGAGCAAGATGTCTGGGCGCTTTACGATGTGGGTTTCCATTGACGGAGAGCTAACGCCCGTTCCTCTTCGTATTCCGAGGCAATTATACCTTCATTTCAAGAATCCGCCCAGGGATGAACTGTTCCGCACGGAGTACTACCAGCTGGAGAAGGTGACGCGACACTTGCCGAGAGATATTCCCTGCACCAATCTATACAAAGTAGTCGTGAAGGAGGATGTTTATGAAGACATTCAGGAACATTTCACGGACTTGACGAACGATCCCAATGTTGATGGTGTATTTGAACGGCAGGTAGGTAGCAAGCATCTTGAGGACTCGACGCGGCTTTGATGACATTACAAGGTTCCACTGGAGATGCGGGCTATACTCAAGCTGGGAAAGACTTGCACTGTCGATGAGCTAGGATTGACTCTCAACAAAGCCCAGACCACCGGCGTTGATCTTAGCCAACTCGATCGCGCCCATCCGTCCCTTTCCCAGAAGGCTTACCTTGATGGTGGTCGTAGCAACAAATATTTATTCCTTTATCATGCTTGCTCCCAAAGCGCTCCCATCCACGTGTTTGCACTTTTCCTTCCTGACGGTGTCGTCAAGTTACACATAGTGGACCCTGCAACGCGCCGCCAGGGTATACCTCGTTTGCAAGAATTGTATGCGGATCTCTCGAAGAAACGACAAGAGCTTTGCGGAGATTCTGCTTCTCTTCAATACCCCTTTTCTTGTGAGTTTACCACAGCGTACCATACCAAGGACGTTTCCGCCCTCAAGTCGGTTTCGCGAGAACTTGGGCTCTTGGAGAATCTATCATACATTGTCGTCATCTCCTCGTCGAAAGAGCAAGTCTATTTCGACGCACACATTCCCAAACTCTCGAAATTCCCTGTCCTGTCAATGCCCAAAGCCAAAGTCCATCACACTCTCGACGTTTTTCCTTGGCAAACCCATGTCGCACAAAAGATGCTTCAGCGGTACCTCCTGTGTGGCTCGTGGTTAGATCGTCTGACTTCTTGTTCGGATTATTATGATGTTCCCATCGGGCACGTCGACGAAGACCAACCTCTCACCATATCCGATATTAGTTTTGCACGGCGGCTGATACAACAGGACATGGTCCTCTGGTGGTCACCGACGGAGCGCCCAGATCTTGGGGGCAGGGAATCCGATAATCGACCAACCGAGGAACTACAGAAAGCGGAGTTTACAACGCCTGGGTGTTATTCCAACGTATGCCTGGAGTTTTCGATTCGTAACCTGGCGGTGAACTCTGTCCTACATTCCGTCGTGGTGAACGAACTGGAGGGCAGCGGCGGGACAACCGCATTTGACTCGACGTCCCGTACGTTGAATGCCTACAACCGGGGCGAAGCACAACGCGACCTTACCCTTGGAGAGTCGAACGTCTCTACCCTTACATTTGGTATTATGAAATCGATGATCAAGACCTGGCTTCTGGACGCCGTCCATACCGATTTTAAATGCCCTGCAGACCTGGCAATTAATCATTTCTGGAGATGGGTTAGCACTTGCGGATCCCGCCTTTATGACCCAAGTATTCATCGATTTATTCACGGACTCATGCGGAAAACGTTCATACAGATGCTTGCTGAGTTCAAACGGCTCGGCTCGAATGTCATTTACGCCGACTTTAGTCGGATCCTATTGGCCACTTCGAAACCGCCTGGAACAGCAAGTGCCTATGCGACATACATCACCACTGCAGTCACGTCTCAGGAGTTATTCCAACATCTGTATTTGGATCCCGGACGCTTTTACGACTTTCTGCTGCTCATGGACTGTGCAAATTATGGGGGCATAGTTTGCGTGGATCCCCTGGCCCTTGAACCTCCAGAGGAGCTCAGTCTTGAGATGCGATGGAACATAGAGACCTTCCTCCCGCCGGCCATCCAGGATGACTTCCGATCCGCCATCCAATATTTTATAGTCGAACTGTACAGGGTCAGACAAAAAACGAATAAGGGTTCACGGGCCCCTCCTCGGGTATTGCAGAACCTCGCACCGGACTCCACGCAGCAAGACGTTGGAAAGGCCAAAGAGCTAGATGCCACCCGAGAGTTTATTTCGAGGAAACTCACGCGAAAGCTTTTGCGACTCGTTGGTTCCGTCCAGACCAAGCACAAGGATTCGGTATACGACGAGGAGCTCCACTCCCAGTTCATGTTTCCAGTACTTCCAGGCTCTTACCTCACGCTCACCAACCCCGTCCTCGAGTTCGTCAAATTTACTTGTGCGGTATTTGTCCTCGCACAAGACTACCAGGTGGAAATTGGGCTACTGAAACGAAATCTCCTTGACTTGGCAGGCGTTCGAGAGTTTGCCAACGAAGCCATTTTCCGAAATCCGTGCGAAACCCTAAAGCTGTTTAACGTCACATGCAAAATGTGTGATGCTCTGCGCGACTTTGACTTTTGTCGTGATCCGCAACTCATGCCAAATGCTCGGACCGTTGGGCCACCCAAGTGGATCTGCCAGGGGTGCGGTGGTGAGTATGATCGCGCTGCCATAGAGATGGAACTAGTCCGGTTGGTTGGGACGATCGAGAAGTCGTTTTCCCAGCAAGACATGCGTTGTTCCAAATGTAAACAAATTCGCTCGGACAGCGCCTCGCGGTATTGCCAGTGTTCAGGACCGTATCAGCTGGTCGTTGGCAAAGCGGAGCTGAAGAGGAAGCTGAGAACGATTCTCAACGTTGCCATCGTGCACAACTTTCCAAGGCTCAAGGTGCGTTTTTCGATCGAATCGCCGTGGTGAAACAGAATCTGATTTTCTTTTTGCTCTAGGAATGTGCACAGGTCATGCTAGAGAATTGGTAGAATACGGCGATGTGATTTCTGAGGAACACCTTTCAATAATTTGCAATGTACTGTATGCAGACCCATCCATGTAATTTGATAATGTTACCCTGTTGTGATTTCAAATAATCTCAGCAAGATCAGTATATCGGATAGTACATCCCCCTCTCATGCAACTCACGACCGCGGAGGCGCGGGGTGTGACTCCACGCCAGAGGGAGGATGTCAAGCCTGCCTGAAACGAGCCTCTCTTAACGATTTTGCTACCACCATACGATATATCGCATGTACTGTCCACCAGGAAAAAAAAAACGATTTTGCTTATAACGGGCTGGCAACGACCATGCACTACGATTGCTGCAAGTCTACGCATCGGCATTGCCAGCATCACCATGTTCTCACATTGGATATCAAGCTTGGTGGTCCAACGTGAACCTTGGGAACGACGGCCAATTGAATACTTTTACGCGAAAAGTCGTGTTTCAGCGGGTTCACGCCTGGAAGCACATGTCATAAAAGGGGCAGTATGTGTGATTGGGTATCGTGATGAGAGGGGTGACATCCATGCGAATCACAGGTTCGATCACTGAATCAGTTAATTCAGTTTTGGTTGGACACGGAGTCGGTGTAGATGGTTGTAGCAAAGCCAACCTGACCGTGGGTGGTATCGTATACGCTGTAAAAGCGCTCTCTGAAAGACGGCGAACCGACAGCATGAACGAACGATCTCGACGCGACACGTTTTGCAAGGACGGACGCACAAAAAGGTATATCCATTGACGAAGTCGAAACCCTTTCCGGATGGTGTTCCGATGTCGCTGACGACGAGGTAGATCTTGTCTGCGGTACCGTTGATGATGCTGTTGAGCGAACGCGGCCAGGTCTGTGCATCGGGTGTTAGATTGTAAGTCGTGCCTCCGATGTTGAACGACAATGGTTCCAGATTAGAGTATTGCTCGGAACTGATGGTGAGAAACCGAGTGTCCTCGTCCACAACGGCGCCCGTCTTGTTCTGATATGCTTCAAATGCGTCTGGATGCGGGATCAGCGTGAGGACAGTGATCTCAGTAACTTACTTTACCTGAGGCAAGGAGTATGAGCGTGGTGCCAGTGTCCACAATACCGGCAGTCGTGGACAGAATGGTTGTGCTACCATAAGTGACGGACTGGTTGATACCCCAGTATTTGGACGAAGGGTAAGTTGTCGTAAGCGGAACGTAGGTCACGGGGCTGGTCGTGAAGGCGCCACCATAGCCAAATGTAAGCTCTCCTGTACTATTCACAGCGGCTGGAACGTAAAAGACCCCAAGCACTTCCTCCGAGATCGTTCCTTGCGTCCTAAGGTTGTCCACTACTGTAGGGACAGTTTCGGTGTCTTTCACCGTACCGTTGGTGAGATCGACAGGACCAACGCCAAGCACGCCATCGGCGCCGATGATACCCGCAGCATATTTAGCGACGCCGATCGATTGTTGGTTGATCACTAGATCGGGAGAAAGTGTGACAGTGTCAATCCATTCCTCTCCCAAGAAAAATCCAGAGCCATAAAACACCGCCTACGAATCCTTAGATCGGTACACACGGGGGATTTTAAACACATACGACGTTATTCCCAGTATCATGGCCCTTGGGACCTGGTTGGTACGGATTGGTCGAATTCGGCTCCACCCATGTGTTGGCACTTCCAGTGTCAATCAAAAGGTTGTCTAAAATCATTGAGTTAGTTCCTTTTTCCATGGCAATAGCAACAGATTCACGTGCATTGTCCTTTTCCAACTCCAACCTGAGCAACGTAACCGACACCGTTGTTCATGGCGTCAATAAATCCCTGGCGTTGGCCGATGTGACCAGCATTTCCCATTGCCTGGGCACGAGCGCGGTCCCTGTCGGGAATGGTACGACCAGCACCGACTCCGTTGATCTTCCTTGTGAAGCTAAGGGAAGTCTTGCCGCTTTGACGGCCGAGAGAGCTTGCCTCTACAGCAGACAAAGCAATACATATCAGTGACAGGAAGCCCAACATCGAGGGCCTTCGATGTCGTTAAAAGACACATGCTCGACTTTTTGTACACCAAATTTTATAGAATACTTATGGTGGCTCCTCACGTACAGTCTCCATAAATGGGATTTCCTCCGGAGAGTGGCGTTACATAAGGTCCCCCAATCCTTGTTCGTGACTGTGGGATAGCCCTTTGGGCCGCGACCCCGCGCCTTGTGCCCGTGCTCCATGTGCGCTAGTTATGTATGTAGTGGTAGCGAGAGTAGTTTGCGTGTACCGCAGGATCACTGGAGAGCCGAATAAAACGTCATTGGCAGTGTCGCCGTGGCTAAAAACAGAAACAGTAATGAGCCGGACTGGGTAAGTGCCAATTTCCGCATCATACAAAATCTCGAGGCGACGCAAGGTCACGAAAGCTTGTTGGAATCCGAATACAGAAGACATACAAAGTAGCCTACAGAAAGATACGATAAAGATAATAAAGCGCTCATCATCTACGCGCCGCATCCTCGCCAGCGAGCTGATATGATAACAAACCACGCCCCAAACTCACGAGAACACAACATGGAAAACCCCATCATTTCATTCCTCCTCTGTCGGTGGCATTGCTCGGAACACTGTACCCGCACCCCTTACACCATCACCGTCAATGCTCGGTCGCGGTCGGAAACTCTCGCGCTTGATCCGGCTACTCTTGTCCACCACGCTCGATGCACGCAGGATGTTCGATCTTGCACCATACGACTTCGTCGCGCTGGTGAAACGATGCGAGCCCACGCTCGAAGTAGTCGCAGCCCGTGATGTCGTACGCTGTAGTGTTGACGGACCGCGCCCCCAGCCCAATGAAACGTATCCGTCCGTATGTTTTGACCATGTTGCGATGTGCGAGGTCGGCGCATGAACAGCAGAGCCTAGTACAGGCCCACTCGGCGTGCGACCTTTTGCTGGAGATGAGCTTCTGACGGGTTTTGCACGACCGTCAGCAAGTTTTTGTCGTTTTGTCGTAGTTTGGGACATCGCCGAACCCGATCTGACTGCTGGCGTGATAGCGTCCGGAGGTGGGTTTTGTGACTTCCCAGGGACATAATTTACTTTAACATTGCTGGTGTTAGGTTCCAAGCTGCGGCTACGCGTCAACGGGCCGGTCGGTTTGTTGGCGTTGAGTGCTTGTATCGAGTATTGCGAGATGACCGTCTTCTTCTTGTTCTCTTGTTCGTTCGCAGATACATTCTCCATCAGAATCTGTAGCATATTCTCTCCATGCACCATGAAAGGGCGACCATTGGACTGTTCCCATGCGGGAAGGGACGATAGAAGTTGTTGTTCCAGCTACGACGATTGAGTTATCAAAATGGAATGGAGAGTTGTCGATTCTGAAAGCAAACCTTGGGCTTCTCCTTCCCTACCCGCTTCCTCATCTTCTCTTCTCTCAGTAACCGGCCGGGATCCCTACCACCTCCTCGACCAAGGAGTCGCGTCTGATCCCCAGCAGTCCGCTCTAGTTCCTTTTCCTCTTCGCAGATATCAAAGTATTTCTTTATAGAGGCCAACATTGGCCTCTTGAGTCTGGCCTCCGCCTTGAGCCGAGCAATTTCGTGTTCATGTTGGCTTAGAAGATCCTCTGTGTGCTCATCTGTGCACAAGGCGTGAACTCTCCGTTGGCAAGATTTTTGTGAGGGCACCTACCATCCACAAAGGCGGCAAAGTCCGTCCGCTCGTCCTCTCCCATCATCAATTCGTTCCAAAGCGATTCAATCTCGGAACGGGCGTTTGAGATGAACTCTTCCATTCGTTCCCTCTTCAGATCGATCATGCGCTCCAGCTCCTCCTCATAAGCTTGCACAACATGAAGTGTCGTCCCACGATTCGCCTAAATAACATGCGTCAGTAACCATCAGGGCCATTTTGGATAACTCACTTCAACGAAAGCGTCCATTGCTTCATCGTCCACTCCCATCCTTCTCCAGAGTGATTCCAGTTGATCATAGATTGCTTGAATGTGAGTCTCTCGCCGTTTCTTCAGCTCGTTCAACTCAGTACACCGTTGCTCGGCATGCAACATCATCCTTTGATTCGGTTCGACTGCGAGCGAACCGAGAAGGGTAGCGGGGGCGGGATCGGGGGTCGACGATGAATCCAAAAGCTGCACGAACCGAGCAAATGCATGCTGGAATTCCCGTGCAGAATCTGTACTCGGCTCAGATGGTGATGCAGGCGTCGAAGAGGCCGAGCGGAAGAGAAGTTTGGCGTCTGATCTACCTTGACATGAAGGTGTTGGTGTAGCAGTCGATTCGAGAAAAGGATCTGGATTTGCTGGCCGTAGACTGCCAGAGGATGATGAGCGGGGAAGTATGTAAGTGGGAACCGTCAGTGTCGAGGAAGAGGCGACAGGCAGAGGCGGCGAGTCATCCGCCTCTGGTGGATCAATGCCGAGTTCTGAGTTTAACCAATCGATCTGGAGGAATACATTCCCCAGCAGAGAGAGGCGTTTCGTCTGAAAATATAATTTAGTAGATATATTTGTTCTCGCAAACATGAAAGATGGAGTAAGACAATCAAAACGGTTACCGTGCTCCAAGAGCCGGCCTCCATACTCATTGGGAATCAAAGCACAGGCGTACCCCAAATGCATGGGTACAACAATTCATTGCTCCGTTATCCCTGGATTTCTGCAACCAGGACTCCTCCACACTGACCCCCAATCACAAATTTGAAAATCAACTCACTATTTCGCCTTTCCCTCGCACTAGCTCCTTCTCCAGCTTGGAGAAGCGTTCTGGCATAACATCTTTGAGGGCATTAGGATCGTTTGAATCCTCCTCTGTCGAAACTGCCGGTCGAAGAATCTCGGGGGAAAAATAACTTGATCCCAAACTTCGCGCAAGGGTGCTTAACCGATTCGTCAGCGTCGTTAGCTGCTCGAGCTTTGTGTGGTAAACCTATTCCGACGTCGATATGTCGTGCGTCAGATCCAAAAGATCCACACACCTGTCGTAATCGCTCTTGGTACTCCAGCGCACGTTCGTGTCGTCGCGGTAGAACCTTTTCCGACCTAATCTCCTGGAGCGAACCTGCTACTTTGGCATGCGTCCCCAACGCACGCGCGTATCGCGAACACCCGATTTCCACCGCCTCGCATTTCGTTTCCCATTCTTCCACTTGCTTCTTTCGTACGTCGATTTGTGATTCTACGGCTCGAGTCAAGTTGTGCTGCAGCTCTTGCAGTTCATCTTCGAGGGCGGTGGCGGGCAGACCGAGTTGGGAGTGGAGCTGTGGCAATAACTGTGTTTGAGTGTTCAAATGTGTATGTAGCGTCGAAAGGAGCGTGCTCAACGCGAGTGACGATGAGGAAGCCATGAGTTTATGAGACAAAGATCGTGTCTCCGTTGCAACCAAACCGCGTTTCAGTTGGTCACATGACCGTTGATATATCACCTGACCACAAGCATGATGCTACATACTAGTACTACAAATACAGCTCGAACGAATACAACGTGATGTAATTCAACCAGAGTTTTCTGCACTGATAGCCTTCCCCTGTGCAGTAAAGTTGGTGGAAGACATCGGACATCCCTTGCCCGCTCCATTCAAGTTCTGAATGGTGACCGCAGCGGCATTCAGACGGGCGGCCTGAGACGCAGTGCTGTTATCTGTCGGGAACGTCAGGAGGACAGTGGGATTAAGGACCACATGTCCGGTACGGATATTGAGAGTGAGATTCTAGATGAACATGTCAGGAGATTGACTAAGAGAAGCATAAAGAGATCATACGGAGATGTACTCTGCTTGGCTTGGTGGACACTGGCACGGAATGAGAATCGGCTTGCCGTTAGTATCATTTACGAATCCATCACAGTTTCCGGTTCCTTGAAAAGGTTTTCTTCGGCTAAGAAACCTTTAGAGGCGGTTGACGCACGTACCATCGGGGTTAACACCAGACCTCCATCCTAGTGGGGGCGCAAGCGCGGCAATCTGCGCATCAGTAGGGGATGTAGTGTTGTTAGGTGAAGTTGCATCTGTATGATTGTTTACAGCGGGCGATGAAGACGGGGATGCGGATGTCCTTGAGCATGAACCAGCACTGCCTTTTGGAGTAGGAGAGAGCGTTGGCGTAGGCGTGGAGGACACAGTAGTCGGCGTTTCCGCATCAATCGCTTTCTGCTGTGCAGAAAATGTGGTCGAAGAGATGGGGCATCCGACACCAGGGCCTTCCAGGTTCTGTAAGGTGACTGCAGCAGCATTTAGGCGGGCAAGTTGGGAAGCAGTGCTATTGTCAGCCGGGAAGGTGAGCTTGACAGTAGGGTTCGTGGTAACGAAACCAGCTACGACATTTTTGTTGAGGTTCTGGTCCGGTTCGATGAGAATGGCACTGAAATTACGAAATTGAAGTCACGGACCGTAAGAAAGAACGTCGAATTGGGAGGACATTGGCAAGGCACGAGAATGGGCTTCCCGTTTGTTCCATTCACAGCGCCATCGCAACTACCCGTGCCTAAAAACTCAAATTATGTTGCCCAGAACGACCAAGTGCGAGCGAATGCCTACTGACCATCAGGGTTGATGCCTGCCTGCCACCCAAACGAGGGGACAAGGGCGGGGTCTACATCTCTCCTCGAGTTGCGCTGAAGATATCCATTCAATGGAAAGGATGCAACAATATGAGTCCAGCATAAAGTAGCGAGGGCCTTGTAGAATAACATGATTTGATGGATCCACAGTACTGCTTCAAGACAGCGAATTCGGCGTCAGCTGCAATTCAATTCAATTCGAGTTCAAAGCGAGCGGATGGTATTGAAAGTCGCCAGCGACAGACGGGTATCAGGGAAGGTTACTGCTGGGAGCAGTCGATACGATTCTGCTTTTGAGGCATGTTCGTGCTCGCCATTGTCTTCCGAAAAGGCAAGCCTTGAAGGACAACTGTCGGAAATAAAGCGGCCTTCGCTAGTCACTGAACAAAGGCACTTGACAGGAGAATCTGGATATATGGTAACCATGTCAATGGACTCAAGTCTACGATAGCGCGAGGTCCCGAACTCATCGTAAGCATCTATATGGAAGGTCGGAGGGTTCAGCGTTCTCGCGGTTGGAAACATCAACGTTGCCAACGCTTTCATTTGTTGTCACAGTATTTGACAGCGTTAGAATTCATTAACGGAACTCCCCGGCAATCCATTCAAAGCGAATGGTAGGATCAATCGTCCTTTCGAGTTTCAAAGGACGCGCGCCGTTCTTTGCAGATGTGACGGTAAGGTGCACAGAGTCAAGAACAACCCACAACTGCTAGACACGCTCGAGGGGTGTTTGCACCTTGAAGAAACGCTGCAATGTGTCGTACCAAGTCCCTGATCGAAATGATCGTCACAGGTGCTGGTGAACCGAAAGACTTTTTGGGCTCGGCCGCAGCTACATTGGAAGTTCGCGTCTGGATTCTTAGATCTTATCACCGACTGGGCCGATACATCGGCCAGAGTACATACTCAGCCGGATGATCAGATCAGCTGCCAACACATGCTCTGATGACGGTCAGTGACGGTCATGATGCGGCTCACTTGCCAAGTGCTTCTTGTGGCTCCACTGGCTCCATCATGAACCTCCATTACAACTTCTTAATCTAAAGTTAGCCAATTTATCTTAGATCCCATCGCGCTCTTAAGCAGACCTTTGAATACATAGAGGGCATCGTCGACGGCCTGGTTTACCCGCATCTACGCTCTCCGACTCACTCGGATGCTGGAAATACCAGTAACCATACGACTTGCTCGCCGTGCTTCTATCACGCATAGCTTTCCACATCGCTTGGCGAGTTACCTAACGATACGTAAGTGTAAAAATTGTTGAATCTCGGTTACATACTGATGAACTTGTTGTGTTACACTTACAGCTGTGGATATGTGACACATTGGCTGGGTAACGACGTCCCGATCAAGAACCGAGATCAACCCTCCCTTTGGTTCGATATAAGAGTCTGGCGTGGAGGTCGTTAACGCCATTGAGTACACCTACGATGTTCCTTTCTAAAAGCCTTCTGTCACTGATAGTCATTCCTTTGTCTGTTGTAGATGCCAGTCCTCTCAATCGTTATAGTGGCAAGGCCACTCTTGGTTTCACAAAGTGGACCAGTGGGCTTGGTACCGGTCTCACCATTCCCGCCAGAGACCGTGCTCGTGCCCAAGCTATGATGAACGCTCGTCGCCTCGGCAAGCGCCAGGAGTCCATTTTCCCCGTGAATAGCGATATGTACTATACAGCTCAAGTGGGAGTTGGGAAAGGAGAATGCATGTAGATTTTTTTGTCATCGCGGACAAGGAAACTGACTGAGCACAGACACTCTCATAATCGATACTGGAAGTTCCAACACATTCGTGGGAGCGAATGTAAACCACCCCTACCAGCCAGGCCCTTCCAGCCGTAAAACTTGGAACACTGTCGTATGCATCTTAAGCCCCCCCCCCATTCTATTTGACCTGGACTGATGGTTTTTCGCGATATAGGAGGTGATCTATGGGTCTGCATATTTCGTGGGGACGGAGTGGATTGATACCGTTACGCTCTCCTCTGATCTGGTGATCCCGGAACAATCCATTGGCGTCACTACTAGTTACAACGCAGCCGGTTTCAGAGACTTCGATGGTATTATTGGCCTTGGTCCTGTCGACCTAACTATCAATACGATGAACAGTACCGATGCAGTCCCTACAGTACTGAACAACCTCAAAACGCAAGGAACAATATCGGAGGAGGTGCTTGGGGTTTTCTACGCCCCAACCTCTGCAAACCGCACAGGACAGCTCACGTTTGGGGGCTACGACAGTGACTTAACGACCAGCCCTATGAACTATGTCCCGCTCACGACGACCTCCCCTTCGTCGCAATACTGGGGGATCAACCAGTCCATTTCTTACCGTAACACTACCATTCTGGCGACGACTGCGGGCATTGTTGATACCGGCACCACGCTCATTCTTATAGCCTCTGGTGAGTGAAGTGCTGAGATTGGTCGATTCCACAACAACTCTTTCTCGATAGATGCGTTCAGTATCTATCAGAACAAAACGGGCGCTACCTTGGACCAGAATACCGACTTACTCACCATCAGTCCCGATCTATATTCCAAACTGGAGCCCTTGTCGTTCAATATCGGAGGGACAACCTACAACCTCGCGCCTGATGCGCAGACCTGGCCTCGTTCGCTCAACGGTGTTATTGGAGGCAGCGCAGATAAGATATACCTCGTCATCAGTAGTATCGGAAGCCCAACTGGACAAGGCTTTGATTTCATTAACGGATGTGCTTTCTTGTGCGTCCAATGCTACCGCGATTGATCGCTGATACTGACGTTCGCTATCCTTCAGGGAGCGCTTCTACAGCGTGTATGATACCACCAACAACCGAATTGGTTTTGCTACGACCGACTATACCGACAAGGTGGCTAACCAATAATCGAACTGTAATTTGCGCTATGCAGATCAGTTTTGTATGACACGGTGCTCTTCAATCAAAAAAGTGCCAGTGGATTTGGGGAGCCAGTGCAGTTTTTTTTCTTGAATGAGATACAATTCTTGCGGACAAGCGGTGTTGTAAACGTAGTGAGTTTTTTTTAAATTAGATTTCGTACATTTTCACTACGGTACTATTATTGGACACTCGTTCGTATGACACTCGCTTCCACTTTCTCCAGTTTCACTCGAGTTACACTCCTTTTGTTCTATACCCCGAGCTTTCCAATAGTGACCTATACGTTGCCTAGACTCGTAACTTGAATTTGAGGGTTCAGTAATCAGTTGAACAATTGAATTTGCCATCAAAGTGCTGATCATTGCTCAAAATGTTCTGACAGCCTAAGTATCGCCGTCTCCCCGGCAAATTGCGCCTGCTCGGTATTTTTCTGGTGGAGGGTGCCCACCTAGATCTGGAAGCTGCACAGTGAGCTGCGCCTGTTCAAATACGAGTAATGACAGAAATCCCGAGCTCTTCCACCCCCACCCCAAGATCCACAGCCGTTGGGTGCCAACGATAAATCATTGCCTGAAGCTTCAATATGTTTCTGACGACCTCTTCCTGGTATGGGTGTTGCACGCTCCAGACGGACGTAGTGTTGAAGACCTAGAGCGGCGTCTGATGGACGAGGAAAACCTGCGGGGTCCGGCAGTCAGGGGTTTTAGGGTATTGCTCCGCTCCGGCTGAATGACCTCAGTGTACATAGACCTCAGTGTACATAAATTATTTCCTCTGGGTGACTACTACGTACATACGTAGGTGCAATCACCACATGTAGACGTAGTCTGGTGACCAGCCCGTCTATGAGATTTCAGAGGTAACTCTGAAATTTCATAGACGGGCTGGTCACCAGACTAATGTAGACGGGGTTGACCGAACTTGACCAACGTTATTGCCGAGGCTCCAAAAGAAATCATGCCTTTATTTTGGTGGGAGATGGCTACTTTATAATAGCAAGTCTCATTGAAGTCGATCGACTGTAGTGTTGGTCCCTTGACAAGTTAATGGCGTCGTACGTAGAACTGGTCCGACAAGACGCCTGCTACCACGGCCCTTCCGACGACTCGTCTGCTAGTCCTCTTGCTATCCAACATTTTGTTCATTCTTTGAAGAGCGAGTTGAAGTTACCCCACTGCATTATATCCGTAGGTCTCCAGATCAACATTTTGATTTAATTGTCCATTTTGTTATAGGATCCACTCCCATATACCAATGAACGCGCCCAGGCCCTGCTCAACTGCCTTCGCCACCCGCACGAAGCCACTCGTGTCCACGCTCTCCAATGCGACGAAACTGACGATCACCACTTTCGACAACGCTTTCAAGATACGTTTAAACAGCACTTATCGATTGCGCCAGGATCCAGGCTGTAGTAGACGCTGAGAACATGACACAGACACCATATCCGAAGGTGTCGTTCCTCGCCGTACTTGTCCGCAATGCCATCCTGAGTGCCCATCCGGAACTGCATTCACTGTGAGTCCCTTCCGAACTTGGGACGTCATGATTCATTTCGTAGTTTTGTATCCATTCAGTGAGAATATTGCGGTAGCACTTCCTCGGCACTTCGGTGGGAAGGGGATCCCAATTCTGAAATTCATGACAACCAGTATATGCGCACCGCTCATCATTTCACTATACGAAGAAATTTCTCTACAGGAGGGTAGTTCGAACCATGCTCATCAACCCAGCGATCGCGAGGAGGTTTCTGCACCGTATCATCTGGAAAATATCCTCCGACCATCTATTCACCTCCCACCATGTCCGAGTTCCTTGATGCTTGCGAGAGGTCCATGACTCTTGAGAAGGAGGAGGACGAAACGGAAGAGGAAAACGAGAACCCTCTCCCGCCACAATTCGAGGCGCACTCCATCGCACGGTCCCCGTTCATAACTCCACGTGCCATATACCCATTTTCTTTATGGCGGAAGAGGAACAACTGCCGGTATTGATGTCCAGCCTGCTCTACCAATGGCAAGTGTGGCACATTACCCATCCATTGCTGGGAGTGATGTTCTCCAAATATGGCACAATAATCAGATTGTTCGTCGGGTGGCTCGAAGGCGACGTGCCTGACGACCGTGTTCTGGTGAGTCATTCTGTCTAATTTGATGACTGCTATCTGATAGACGGCTTCGTCGTGTCGAGCCGCGCGTTCACCTGGCGGAGATAGGAACGCCAACCACCCTCGATCTATCATCACCCTCGGTTACTCTCGCATTTGTTCGGCTGCTATGTCGTCTAGGACCACACCTTTCTGATGTCCGTGACACCGTCAAGGAATCAGTGGGTGCAGTTGTCAGCGGATTTGGATCTCATTCGGCACGTTCCTGGCGAATCGATACAGAACCCCAAAAGGAGGATTCTAGGTCCAGCCCCTAGATTCAATTATCCGATGGACTGAAGCTCAGCGGTATTTAGGGGATGAGTGGGTCTCTGCACGCCCCCACTATTTTCTATTTCCTTGATTGCTGTATACTTAGGATGATGCCACGACGGCAGCCGGTAGATGGAACTAGTTTGTACGTTTCCTGCATTTTTTGATGATCTCTCTCGTCTTATTGTATGCTGCAGACCGGGTTCCGCAACGTCGATGCCAGCATCTCAGCGGTCGACTTCTACACGATCATCGTAAGTCGGTTTGCTCCGTGGATGGTTACAATTCATGTTTTGTCGCACAGAAGAACGAATATAACATCTCATTCCCAGAATCCATCCACGGCGAAAACTTCGCCAATTCCGTGAGTCGTCGAAGGCGCAGGAAATCGCTCTTTTGGTTTATTCGTTTCAGAGCAACTCGAGAACTGGATGGACGCACGGAGAGTATTCCCACCTCACTCTCACAGTACTCTTGTTTCAGGTGTGTGTACACACTGATATCGACGAGACTCGCTCAGCATGCCTACGATGTAGATTTGCAGCGACGTCGGAGAAAGAGGATTACCGAATCTTTCATTGGATGTTTGATCGTCGGGTAGTGCCCCAATCGATCCCATCGGATGTAGAGTTCCGTGAGGAATATGCCCGAATGACGTGCTTCATCTGGCCCGACACATGGCTCAACAGAGTGCGCGCCGATTGTCGTATAAATACTTTCCCCCTGAAACTGTTTTTAGGATGATCTCCCGTCAGTGGACGTGGCGCTGAAGCCATGCATAAAAGAACTGTTGGAGGGTGTGGCTGCATTGAGGTTGCAAGGCAGTGGCATTCAATTCGTTCCTGTGGAAGACTTTCCATTTGATTTTCGCCTTCTTGAACAAAGCTTCTCAGCCATTTTCCAAGCATCCCGGAGATGTCATGAAAAGAAACAGCTCAGAGAGAGCGTATCCGAGACGGATTGGCGTCATGACCACGATCGCTTGCTGTTCGACTTTTTTGTATGACTCATCCAAGAAAGTAGGGAAAGCCCCCCACCTGCACAGACAGACAGACAGACAATCGATTGCACATGTTGAAGATCCACTGGCCTGACCGACGTACGTATTCTTCTTGACAGAGGTATCGTTTCTGACCTGGCTGGCGATCAAGGCTGGAAACCACCCTCAGGTTTCCAAAAAGTGATAATTTGCATCCGAACACTCGATCCAGTCTTCAGCGATCAATTCAAGGATTACTTTTTCGTCAACCTGTGGATATTGATCGTTGGGCATCCTGGCATGGTGGTAGTGAAGCTCAACTCTTCAAGGAGGGGCAGCACGCTGCATATGTTATCTCCCGGTGGCTAGCTTGGACCTCACTGACGAATGTGGAGGCCGAATCACAGATGATCGCCAGGCTCGGAACGCTACCTGCGACAGGTCGATGCGATGCACTGGGGCGCTTGCTAGTAGAGCTTCCAAATGTGTCGTCCGAACAACTCGGTAACTTTCCGCTTGTTTCCCGTGCCTCCGGAAATCAAGACACGGGAGGAAGAGGGCTCGAAGTCAACGCTTCGACTACAGAACGAAGTACTCGGAACAAAGAGAAGAACGAGAATCGGCCACCCATGAAAAAGTCCGGCAGTGCGTTGGTCGTCCCAGATGTCCCTGCTGGTTCTGCAGCAGGGTCGAATGGGGCACGTTATAGTATGCCATCGTCCTCGATCCCGTCGTCCATGCCGTCCTTGAGTGAATCACAGCAGACCTTGGCAAAGTCTATGGATTTACTGGCTTGCGGCACTCAGCGGCTTCGACTTGATCCAGATCCCGCGTGCCTCGAGTTACCTATCCTGACTGTCGAGTATAAGAAGGCATCCGATAATGTCATAAAGGGTACCAATCAGCTCAGGATGTACCTTACCGCGTGTGTCAGTTTCTGCAGGCCGTCGGGATCACGAACATGCCTGTATATGGCGTACAAGCTGATGGTCCTATCGTGGTATTACCGGCCGCTACTCTTCGGGATGACAACGTGCGTGCTCAATTTCATGGCGGTCGTACCACTGACGACATTCGCGCTTTGAAAGTTTGTCTACATGTTCGAGCGTTTGGTGAAGAGGTTGGACATCTCTACGCCCGTAGGAGCCTGGCACTACGCGACAATACTGTGTCGGCTTGCGCAAGCGCATGCCAAGATCCTTGAGGAGAAATTTGAACATGTCAAAGGTGATCTGATTGCTTCTTTGACTGAGGGAGGAGGGCGGGGAGAGGGCTGGACGATCGACGAACAAATAACCAAATTAAAGGCTGAGAATAGGGCGAAATCGCCGCCGCCCGGGACCTCGGGGAAGCAGAAGCCTTGAGCAAACTAGGGATTATCCGAGCCCAGAATGATCCCTGGCGCAAGCTGTCGCTATGGTTCAGCCGGGTGGTATATACTCGTTGTAGAATCAGTGTAGGCCTGCTTGCACACCCGCCTTTGTTGTTAGGTCTGATCAAAGGAAACGCAATCATGTCATTCAACGGATTTTACAATGTTGCTTAGTCTTATTTCGTACAATCTCAGTTTGGTACTATCATTGGACGCCCGTTTACCTTCGTAGGACACTTGTTTCCGCTCGCTCCAGTCTCACCCACTCGACTGGAGGTCACACTCCTCTTGTTCTGTATTCCGCGCTTTCCAATAGTGAGCTGTGCGTTGCTTAGAGTCGTGACTCGAATTCGAGGGTTCAGTATGCAGTTGAACAGGTGAAATGACCGCATCTCCTCTGGCTGGACCTTGCAACAAAGGCGGATGTACAGGTAGACCAACACTGATTCTACAAAGAGTATATACTGTATATACCGCCCGACTAAACCACAGCGACAGCCGATGTAAGGGATAATTCTGAATGATCCCTAGTTTGCTCAAGGCTTCTGCTCCCCCGGGCCTGACGTCCCGGGCGGCGGCGATTTCGCTCTATTCTCAGCCTTCAGTTTGGCTATTTGTTCGTCGATCGTCCAACCCTCTCCCTGCCCTCCTCCCTCAGTCAAAGAAGCAATCAGATCACCCTTGACGTGCTCAAATTTCTCCTCAAGGATCTTGGCATGCGCCTGCGCAAGCCGACACAGTATCGTCGCGTAGTGCCAGGCTCCTACGGGTGTAG
>JBBPMP010000192.1:8884-38973 GCA_038090395.1 Boletales sp. KT-2023a | reverse complement strand
CGTAGCACGGGTTGTGATCAATACATGATTATGTAAGATAAATTGTGATACTATCTGAGCATATCTGAGCATATGCGCATAAGCGAGCTTACCAGAGCATCTCCGGGCATAGGCAAGGTTCACAGGGGGTGAGGTTAGAGCAGAAAAATATTGAGCATAGTGGCGTATCATAGTATCAGAGTATTACCGCATGATGGTAACATCGTCCCTACCACTTCATGTTGAAAAACGCCGCTCGCGAAAACTCGCTACCATGCGACTGCCAGTTCGGTTTGCATTCTGGCGTGTTGCAATGCCGTTCCCCTATAATTTACGAGTCTCACAATATGGGATCGTATCCAGTCGATGCCGATCCGCAATATCCCGGAGGAATTGTAACCCCGAACCTTCGGCAATGTTGCCCTGTTCAACCATCTCAAAGAAAACTACACGCTCGACGATCTGTCGTGGTGAACTGGAGAAATGGAGGTGACAGCAGGAACCACTGCATTTCCCTATCACTTCCTTTCCTCCTGTTCATCCCATGCTCCTGCCCTATTATCCACCCTTGGAGTGTATCCGCTCGAGATGCCTCAGCTGTTCCAAGGCAGTAGACAGCTTCCGGGTGAAGCCCGGCCAGGTGCGTATGAGGTAGGCTCCCGCGATCGAGTGCAAATGCGACTGGTCGCATGACAGCAAGAGAAGGAATGAAACCGCATCCATGTTTTGCCGTCCGAACTTGCCACAAGGCCAGACCGTCCTCAAATTGTGTCATTATATAACTAATTCTATTAATATTTCTCAAATTGTAGATGTGATTTGAAACAAATCATACTTACCCTTACCCTGGCATGCGAAATGTCAACTGGATGATATGAATCTCCCAACTACAGGCAATGCTGTCATGGTCCTCAAGTCCTGGGATCAGCTTTTGGTTCTGCGTTAACTGAGCAGTCTGGATGAGTATTAACCATTGCCCGACTTCCTGAAGACGATCGGTGTGGTGAACACAACACGATAACGGGAACGAGACTTCTCCACCAGCAGATTTTTTCTCACTCGTTCATGCTACTCACGTCAGGAAAACTACCTGTGTGGAACATGCAATGGAACGAACGGTGGACCAAAAGAATGAATACGAAGGATAGTCGAGCGCACGAGGTTCTACATGTGTGAAACTTTGTATTAGAATGAACGATACTAGCCAGCCGGCAGTAAAATGCACATAAACGGGTCAAAGAGTGGTAGCGGACAAGCGAATGTCCAGCGTCTGTACGAGTCGAGGGTAGGTTCGCGTCCTGCAAGGCTGACTTAAAGCCCATTTCAATGCTGAACCGTAAACGTTGTGGGAACCGGCGCTTTGAAGGGATGACACTCCGTGTTAAACACGTCTAGGGCGTGAGTAATGCTCAGCGTCGTATAGCATGCTCGAGAACAACCATCGACTTACAGTCGTCAAGGGAGATGTTGTCAGGATCGTCGAACGTCAAGTAGCTGTTGGGCGTCAAAAATGTGAATCTCTCGAGAACAGAGAGATCACATACAGGTACTTGAGTACTTCCGCGAACCAGAAACTCTCCATGTCATCAACCTTCGTCGAGTTCACGTTGTTTACGTCATTCAGACCAGCATATGCCACGGTCGCCGGGAGGTACTTTTGAAAACTCTCGATCGCGCTGGCAGCATTGCTCAGGTATTTGGTGTTCCCCGTTGCGCGCCAAGCATAAAAGTTGGACTCGAGGACCTCGGGGCGTAAAATGTAGTCGGACCCAGTGATGTAGTAACCATGTTGGTTATAAAATTCGAGTTGTTGCGGAGTCGGCGAATTACCCCCGGTGTAGCTGCCGTCGCTGGACATATAAGCAAACCACTCCGGTCCAATGCCAGTCCTATCAAGATCAGGATGATGCAATGATTAGAGGGGGAGACGAGGCTTACGCAGTGCTCGCATACGTATTCCAACATGCGTCAGTGAGCTGAAGGCCGATGTTGAAAATGGTATCGTTGTTTGTGAGTTTGCCGCCTACAACAAACTGAGTTTCGATGCGATGAAAGCAATCCATGACACACCAAGAATCCAGTTTCCTCCATAAAAACATGCCAGATGCGATCCAATATGAATCACTTGACCGTCATAATCGGCAAGATAAACCCTGTTGCCCACGGTCGAGGTCTGGTGAAAGAGCACATCAGAAAAGTATGGAAGGCAGGCCCAGATGATGAACCTTCAAAAGAGTCTTGATCGAAGTGTCGACAGCAGTCGTCCACGCGTTTGCATAAGAATCATCGTTGGCAAGGCGAGCGTATTTGATTAGATATTCGTAGAAGGAATCACATCCTCCGCCCCAGGTCTACATGAATGAGCGATCTGAATAAACTCCAAAAAAAGTCGTTTACATACCACATAGGAACTAACCGGATTTGCAGTTGATGGATCAAGTAGCATTCCGGGCATCCCAGGCAGAGCCATTTTCTAAGATATACATCAGCATATGGCGTAAAATAGAAGATTAAAACGCTACCATTTGAAGCACGCGCTGTACAGACTTCGTTGCCAGTTGACGGTAGGTATCATTATCAGTGTGGAAACTAACTGGTGATTTAGATACAAGCATTTCCAAGGATCCGTGCTCACCTTAAACGATCCCATTCCAAAGTGAGCTATCAATGTGGATGAATTCGCCATGTTCCTGCCGAGAAAAATGACAAGAACTTACAGTGCCAGCTGAAGCGATGCCCGTCTAAGGGACATTAATGCTGAGTACTGTCATAGACGTTCGATCTCACCGCCGCGTATGTGGGTACATGATTGGCCATGTTGACTTCATTGTAAGGGATCGAATTGTTCTGTGGAGCACATTTATTCGCGTAAAATATGGTCACGTAAAACAGCTCACCCCAACCCATGCATATGCCATTTGTTGCGCGACTTGCTCCGCCTTTTCAACAAGTACGTCGTACTTTTGCCCAGAGAGCTCATACGCACTTAGGAGCCCCCCAACGTACCGGATCGTCGTTTCGAATAGACTGGACTTGTGTTAATACACTCGTGTAAGATGGACGACAGTATCTTACTTGACTTTCTGGTCTACCTGAGAGCTGCTAAAGTCCACTGTTGCGATGTGCGCGACGGCCTCATCGAACCAGTCATAAAATCCCATGAGCCACTGCAAACATTGAAACTGAGTCACCTTCAAAGTACCACAACTCGAGTGGGACACAAACCATTGTGTCCAGGGCATCCACCAAGCTCGCACCCCAACCATTTCGACCGTCGGAATACGACTTTGAGACTGGAAGCAGATCGTCATGACCCCACGCGTATTTTCTGCGAAAAGGGTTAGAACCATCGCAGGAAGCACCTCGTAGGCGACACTAACTTGTATGCTTGGTATGACACGTTGAAAAGGTCTACGACAGCTGTTTGATTGCCGGCGAAACTAGACGGCACTGCGAGGTTTGGCACTTGCACTGACCCGCCATTGACGAGGGCGGAAACGAACGTGAGGACAAGCCAACGTGACATTATGGCGCGTCCGGGCAGTATTTTGAAAACGAGGGATCCGAACCGTCATGACTGACGAACTCAGTTTAAATAAAGATGCGGTATATCGTTAGCGAACCGAGTTACATTCCCAGTGCTGTAATAAGCATCCTTCTATTATGTAATACGCAAAGGCTTGAGTTACTCTTGCCTCGACGGGTGCCCGTCTCGCTTAGCCGAGGACGTCTCTGAATTCGAGGACATCCCGATGGGCCCTCACAGCTGTAGCTTCAATTTGGTATCTTTCGGCAGGAAGTATGTGTTGCCGTTCCGTTCCCTTCCTCAGCATTCGTACTCGTCCGTTTCCTTGTTCACGTGCTCTGCTATTTACATAATCAGCGGCGCATAGTATACGCGACCGCGCATCGTTCCTCAGCGTCTCACCATCAGAGTGCTCGCCGAGGTATGGAGTCTCTCCTCTCTTTGCAGTTTAGTCTCACTCACGTACCTGTAGTGCAGACTCTCCAGGTAATGATACTTAGCGTCTCACCATCAGAGTGCTCGCTGAGACTCTCCAGCCCGAATAGTGTGCTGACGTAGATATCATGAGGTGAACTTCTTTACGGTGCGGTCACCACTTGCCGAGCTGCCTGTCACGGTGCTAATAGTGGGTCTCAAAGCAGTATCAAGGTGTACTTTGGTAAACTCTGTCAGTTTTCCGTCAGTTAGGTGTCGTTGACTGTCTCGGTTAGCCTCTTGGCTGGTTTTGCTCAAGTCTAACTCGTACCCTACTAGGACCCCCTAGCACTAACTATTACTAACTTTCGGTATTTTCAAGTTTTCCGAGAGCACACGCTGATCGTGCAATCCCAGACTAGGTTTTCCCCACCATGACCGTACTGTATGTCTGGTTCCGAGACTACACGACAGTGGCACTTGGGAGGGTCTACAAATAACAATAGCGACGTTTGCTCTACGCCCCTCATTTTGCCCTCTCGCAACCCCGTCCAGTTTGTATTCTGCTTTCACTCTACCTATCGCCGCACTACCGGTATTTGCCACGGCAGCACCCCCTCACACTGGGGAGGGCACTGGCATCGCTACCCCGTTATAGAAGTACTGATTCTCAAGGACTTAAATCTGTTATTGCATCGGTCGAGGCGTAGGTCGCTTGCATTTCCTCACGGTCGCATTCAGCGCGTGGATTTTTAGCTGGACTTGTCATGACATTCGAAAATACGAGAATGACACCATGATGAAGTAGTGTCCCCCACGAAAGCAGTCAGAAGACGCACTCGCAAAGTCCCCTTGACTGGGACAGTACCGTCTGGTATGGCCCTATTTCGGTCGGCACCCCTCCACAAAGATTTATACAATGACACCGTAACACACGGTGCGATCTGTTTGTGGGTTACGCATCGCTTATATGTACAATCGTTTATGATAGATAATTAGGTGACTTCTCAGACCATTGTGCTACAACACTCTATTCCAAAAATTTACGATTCCGTGACTTTGGTGTATTAGGCATGAGATTCCAAGACACAACGCGTGATGGTCCAGTTCCCATCTTCATGCTTCTTTACAACGCACTGAGGGACTGCCTGGGTCAAAACAGCTAGCGAGATGATGAGTATCGAGCCCGTTGATAGCACGACAAGGGTGAAACTTGAAAGAAGGCCCGGGCTCAATCAACACTCATACCATATCTGAGGCCAGAATCGGTCGATGGTACGATAAGGTGGAATAGAGTTCGTGCTGCAGAGCCAGAAGGTGTCTCAGAATGGTATAGTTTGGATATTCTACGGGCCAACCTCGATCACATGCGGCTAGATGCCAACTCGATATGACAGATCAATCGCATAATGGGTGAATATTATAGGCACGGTGCGTGGACACGAATGAATGACTTCAGACTTGAAGCAAGTGGCACGAAAGCGAGCAACCATCTCGAAGCAGCCACAACATGTTGGTGTGACATGTGGACCTACGACGTTGGCTAGTTTTATAGTGCCGTTTGCCACTGCTGGGGGTTCCGTTCTTGACGTACCATGTAATACTAAGTCGTCGTCCTCTGGCATGTGTTGAAGGAAGAAATCATGATGCATCGCCACCAAGTTTGGTCTAGTAACTCCTTCCAGAATCCTGATTACCTTGACGCTATTTTTTCTTTTCAAGCTTCGATAAGTCCTTCTTGTGGCCAATCAGGCTGGATGGACGTCTGGCTCTCCCGAAGGTTTCTACGAACTCATCGGAATTGTGGTCGGCGTCGACTCGGTGATCCTTGAACCCACCGTGAGCGACAACCCGCCAGATGAGATCGGCTCTCTTGTCACTTTGCTTTGTAAATGACTGTCAGGTGTGCACGGTCGGTTCCGCGGTGTTGTTGATCATGCTTGAGCGACATGATGAAGTGGGGTGGTCGTCGCGAAAGTGTTGCGGATGATCTTTGGAGGGTTGGTGGGGGTCAAACGGAGATGGGCAAGGGAGGCGTATGGGAATTTCAGAGTCGAGGAACAGGATACGATCGACGCGCTCATTTGCGAGTACAAGCCGGTGGGGGCGCGTACTTGCGGAGGATGACGCGGGCGACTGTCGTACGGTCAACCAAATCGACGGTATGTTTTCATGCCTCCCGAATTTGAACGTGGCTCGGTTCCAAGCCAGTGTACCAAATGAAGAAAGAGGCGGCGGAAAGGCACAGGTGGGCCTTTTTACAAACCTGTTACGGACGATCAATGTTTGATCATCACCAGCACCACCACTCTACTTATCGATCATCAATGGTAACGGATCCAGTTCAGATCGACGACAAGGATATATTTGCGATCAACCACGACAAGCCAGCGAACTTGCCCTCCCTGAACCCGACATCCTCGTTTTGGGCACATTCTTCTCCCGATGCCAATCCGCTCGCCCACGAGGGTAGCACGGGGACTTTGACTCCCGATGCAGACGTGTGCATCATCGGATCAGGTATCACCGGCGTTGGCGCGGCATACCATCTCTCGGAAGCAGTCACGGCCGATGCATTGCCATCGCTCAAGGTCGTCATTCTCGAGGCAAGAGAATTCTGTACGTTCATGACCCATCCCCTTGAGCTCGCTTCGCTATTAACGTTCTATCATGTATGGTTGTAGGCACAGGCGCGACAGGTGAGCGAATACCGCATTGGTTCCACCAGTTGTTTTGTATGACTTGCGACAGGTCGAAATGGGGGCCACCTCATCCCCGCCGCTCTTTTCGGTTTCGACGCGCGCATGCGCAAGCACGGGGTTGATGAGGCGACGCGGTCGTGCGCCCTGCAAGCACATACTACGTCTTCACTGGTCCGTCTCATACGGGACCATGGATGGACGGATGACGTCGATCTGGTTGAAGGTGGTCGCGTCTCGCTCTTGTTCACGAATGACGAAGTGCACAGTGTAAGGCACGATCGGGAAGTAGCAACAAGTGCGGGGTGCGACGTGAATGGCGTGATGGAGGTGAGCTCAGACGAGGTCGAGGCGGTATGTTCTTCGACGTTGGGCGTCTGCGTGTGGTAGCCAATGCTCTCGCCCGCAGATGTATGGCGCGAGGTACACGGCCGTCAAGACCCCGGGGTATACCGTCTGGCCGTTAAAGCTTGTCACCAAGCTCTATGAGCTTGCCAAGACCAGTACCGCTCCATCACGTTTTGATCTTGTCTTGCACACCCACACGCCTGTCACGGCTGTTGAACGCATCAAGGACAGGAGCAGCACTACCTATATGGTGTCGACCCCGCGAGGGACTATCACTTGCTCGCGCGTGGTACATGCGACGAACGCATACGCATCTTATCTCCTCCCATTCTTGGCTGGTCCACAAGGGATTGTACCTGTACGTGGACAGGTGATTGCGACGCGCGCGCGTGTGGGCGCAGATCAAATCAGGACGTGTGCATGGAGTGGCCATCAGGTGCCATGCTTCATTCATACTCTCCCTTCCGGTCTTTATTCAACTTCCTTTGATCGGTCAGGGTTATGAATACTGGATCCCGCGTCCAGTCAAGACACGTGCGGATGCACAGCGACCGCTGGTGATTCTCGGGGGTGGCCGTGAAGCTGCTGGACCAGCCTATGAGGCGTATGTGGATGACGATTCGACGTGCCATCCCGCCGTCGGGAAGCAGCTCCGTGCATTTCTACCGACGGTATTTGAGGGCAAGTACCTCGTGGGTCAAGAGCCGGAGATGGAATGGGTAAGTTCATTACATGGTGTGTCGACGTTCATGTTGACTTGTTCGCCTTTTTCGGTGGTATTAGACGGGCATCATGGGATATACACAATCAATGATTCCTTTCGTACGTCCATCGTGCCTCTTGTCGAGAAGATGTGCCAAACGTCCAGCAGGTAGGACCGGTGGATAAGCTGCCCGCGGTAGTGCGACGAGGAGATGTCGCAGAATATACGGGCCAGTATATCGCAGCCGGGTATACGGGACACGGTATGACTCGCGCGTTTGGATGGTATGTCGCCCATCCCTCGGAGTGGTGATGTGTCTTTCTTACCTCGACAGTGCGGAAGTGGTTGTACAGATGATCGTAGCAGAGTTGGTGGGGAAGGGGTGGACACCCCCAGAATGGTTTCCGGTACGATATCTTACATGGGAGGAGCGCGAAGGTGATGAGATTCCAAAAAATTGAACGTTTGAACATCGAACTCCTTTGTAGATCATTATAACATCGTCCGACCCGTCGGTCATGCAATTCTGTACTCTTCCGTGTGCTACGTGATAACGTGTAGGAGTAATTCGGTGCGCATTCGAATTTGGTCGCAGCGCAGCCGTCTTTCTCCTACATGGCAAGCACCCGCCACGCCCGTCATTCTCATCCGGAAGTCTCTGATTGAGTGACGACAAGATGGACAGGCTCAGGCCTCAGCGTCGTCACGACGATGCGTGAACGTGGACGCAGGGTGGCGGTCGGCCTCTCTCTGAGCGACGTCGTGTACAAGCAATGCGAAACGTTGGAAATCAACTCTGTCTGCAGGCTGTCACGACAAGCGATTGTGTGGAGATCATCGGTCCGAATGCGTGGAACAGTCACGCAGTATTTTTGTATCTCTGTATGTCGTATGCACGTTGGCCAACGCCCTCATAGATCAAGACGACGGATACCGTGTCTCGTCCCCGGTTACATCAAGCACCTCAGGGATGGTGTGATGGAGAATTAGCAGACTGTGTCGCGGTGATGCAATAAGCGGCGTACGCTTACAGGACTCGAACGAGCGTGGATTGTTGGCCTTGCGATAAATGAAGTGAGACGGTCGAATGCACTTTTTTTGTTTTTGTTTTCAAGCCTGTTGTTATTGAAGTGCTACGATCGGAGTCTCGACGATGTGCATGGCGTCTGTCTGTTGCACGTTGATCGTCAGCAAAAACACGCACCCGAGATGCATAGACACCACACTTGCCCGGTACGGATACAGCAACAAGCAACGCTGCCCGTTCGCCATACAATTCCGTGACAAAGTTGATCATCATCACTGGCTCCGGCTGTCGTGGCGGCTCGAAGATTCGTTATCGCAAGTGATCTTGAGCACTGAACTCTCTTCGCCTCTCGAATGACGCCAGCGGACTGGCATGCAATGGGCAGGTCAAAGCAAAGCGTATCGATGAACCGAAATCTACGAGCTTCTGCCCACGTTTTGGACCTAGCTTATGCCACTCCGTTTCACGACGCCCTCTTCGTTATCTTGGTACAAATCATCCCTCTGTGTCGCTTCATCGAATCCTTTACGGATGGCGAACGGCGATCCCACGTCGGCATGGACCGCCGTGGGGACCGCATGGCAGCGCAAAAGTGCAACGGGGATCCCGAAAGGGCCCCCGGTGCCAGAACGACCTGCCCACCTGGTAGTTAGGCTCCGCCGAGCAGGAAGCCTCCCTCCTCCCATTCGTTTTACTGTAATGGACTCGGCAATCGCGTGTGTAACGACGATTTCTGATTCCATGGTCTGAATATCCGAGGCGCCTCGATCGCGCGTTCAAATGATTGGCACGGTGGTCCGACTCGTTTTCCTCTTAAATCTAGACAGGGTCGAGTTGTACATGACATCCATGTCTTGGCGGTCACCTTATTCCAACGATCGACGCGCGCTTGGACGGAACATCGAGCGTCGTTTTGAGAATGTAGGCTTGGATGAGGTCGCACACGCAAGGCCCCCGCTCGATAAAGGCGAAAAAGATGGAATTGCGGGGCGACTGGCGAGGGCACACAGAGTGCCGTGAATTGCAGTGCCCCTGGTGGAGGAGCGGACCTCGTGCGGGGATAGACAAACGACAGGCTCTGCCAATCCTGTCGCGAAGCAGCGTTCACCGAGATCTCAGGGCACCGTCTGCTCCCGATCACACCTGGTCATACATGCGAAGCGAGAAGCGTACCTGGATGCTCTCCTTGATCAATGTTATTGGTGTACTTCTTGAGCTCGAACTCGAGCTCTGCCGCGACGTAGGTTGTATGGGTGGCCTATATGAGAGGGCATGGTGGTAGGAGAAGAAGTTGGTCAAAGGTGACGGTGACTGGCTGCAATAAGGGATGCACTTTGATGGGATTGGATGAGCACATGAGTCGGACACCCGGACGTTCGGATGTTCGGAAAACTTCGATGTGAAGATCCTCTAGGCCTTCCGACGGAGATCATGTCTATCTGCAGGCTGTCATGACATGTGATGGTGCGGGGATCAATCTGACTGCGTTGAACGGTCATCAAGTATGTCTCATACGCGTCACCCATCTTTCTCCAGATCACATCTGGCCGAAGCACCTTCGTTCCGGGGTGTTTCACGCTCGGGAGATGGTACATGCCAATCGGCATCGTCGCCGTTTCGTGGGTCGCCATTATCGTTGTTCTCCTCCTCTTTCCGCCCTCGCAAACGATGAGCGCGCAAGACATGAGTGCGTGTCATCGCTTCTACACGTGCTCGAGTTAACACCGTATGAAGACTATGCGGTCGTAATCATCATGGGTGTCTTTGTGTTTGCGTCGCCCTCGTGGGTCATGTCCCCGCACAAATAGTTCCATGGGCCAATCAAGAATGTCGATTCGAGACCGACGGCGTCGTTGGAAGAAAAGCCGCTCTAGACATCCGCTCGCCACATACTCTGTAGATCGTCCAGTCTGTATCATTCTCCGACAGTGTGACCAAAGCAACACGACGTGCCCTTGGTCTCCAAAGAATGATCAGTGGCTGATCGTACAAGGTCATGGAAAGAAGAATGTTACATGCAATGCAAGCATACGTGGTCATTCGAGACCATTACGAAGGGCGTCCGTTGATGGGAGAAGGATCATGTGACCGATCGACGGGCTCCATCTGATCGTGCATTCGCGTCAATCTCATCATCGTCGAAAATAAAAAGCAGAAGCGACGACCCACCTCGTACTCCCGCTCGTGGTCGCGGTACCGCCCGTTGGGATGGTCGTATGCGTGCCCGTTCATCGAGACCGACGACGGTGGTGGTTGTGTGTATGTCGTTGGCATCGAGGACGACGTGCCGGTCGGAGACGGACCCATGAGGTGCATCAAGGACGGAGTGGCGGGGAGAGCGATGCTGATGGCGTCCAAGAGCAGACTGCGAAACGACGACGTGGTGTTCCGTCAGGCGTGCACGCGTGGGGACGGAGAACGGACGCACTTGTTTTCCGCTTGCAGTTTGCGCATCCGTGCGTTGGCATGGTCCAGGTCGCGGACGTGCTCGTTGTGGAGCTGTGTTCGCGTGAGGGGTGTGGATTGGAGACGCAAGCGCGTGTCGACGTACCGCGCTCACTTGGTCGAATTTTTCGCGGAGGGCTTGAAACCTGGAGCGGTGAGGACGAGGAGTCGAGTCATCGACCGAGAAGCATACTTTTCTTTGTACCGTAAGCCGGAATGTCGTTGGGGGTGTGCGGGTGGCTAGGTCATGGCAGAAGGTGTGTAACGAGCGATGGATCAGAGGCGTTCCGCACCTTGAATCGTGCGTTTTCTTCGATGGGGCGGTTCGGATGTGGTTTTGAGACAACGTCCATTGCTAGTGTCGTGGTTTTGTCAAAGGTCCACGCTGCGGCATTGGCGTTCTCACGTTTCTTGCCTCTCAAACATCGACAAGTTCAGACTCCCAACTATACATTTTATGGGGGGTTTCGACGTAAGTGACTCCTTTCACACACGACTGCAATCCCTGTGTTGAGAGCTAACCCATTCAGAGTATTTTTATAACATTATGTCAAGGATTTTGCCCGTGAAACCCGAGTAACCAGGGACTCGCGACTCCATGATACGGCCAGACCACAGGTCACTGAATTGCAACCTCACACACGCCATACTAGTAAGCAATTTCACCTTGACATTGCGAGGGCGAAAATACGCGGGTGATTTGGTTTCGATCCTGGGCGTCGTATCGCAACTCGAAGGGGCTCGACCGCGACAATTTGATCCCCTGTTGCAAGTGCTGAAAATCAGGGGGAATCGGCAAACTGCCCCCAGGGGTGCTTCAACCATGAGTCGAACGTTCGGTGCCCATGGTCCTTGAGAGACGAACGCTCAGATACACACGTACATAGACCCCCGTCTGTTATTACGTTGGATGCGTGTTTATGCTTGTGGTCCTCGTTCCCAAACCACCAACTTGCCATGTTGGACGCACTCAAGAAATGGCTGGGTATTCAGACCGGCGATCACCACGAAAAGCAGCCCCACAAGGCACCCTTATTCTCAGGATCTGGTACGTACCTGACAGGTGACGTTCCCAACCCCACTCGCACCGAAACCCGTCCCCACCCCCTCCTTGCAGCGTATTTCAGCAACCGGGTCCCACACGCGCTCGCAGAGAAATGGGGTACGTGTCTAGCACGACGCCACGATACGATCACCACTGACTTGCCTTGCATGACCAAAAGTTGCACACGGAGGGGCAATTTCATCGGGGCCGACCTTGGACGTGCATGCGCGGTATTTCTTCGCGATGGACCCCGCAGACCCATGGGTGACGACGTTGTTTGCAAAGTCGGTGACGGTGCGCCATCATATCCCTGGGAAGCGTGCCCGAATATATGCGCCGTCACTCATGTGGGGCAGGTGATCCATGCAGGCTGGATTCTCCATTCCGTCGACGAATCCTTTCAGGCGTCGATCGCAGAGTACGTTCTCGATGGTAGGTAGATCGCACACAGCCACGTTGGGCCCAACGTTTTTTTGGATCCTTCTCTCGTTCATACGCTGGTACTAGACATGTTCGTTCCCGGACCGCCCTACAAGCTGACCACATACGCGCCGTACTCAAAGCCCGACGAGCCTATCGACCCGGACCGTGCGCCCACGTACGCGCAAACGACAGACACACCCAGCACTCCGATCAGCGTCCCCCAAAAACGCAAACGAGCGCAGGCCTATTTCGATTCCCCCACCGGCTCCCTCGTGTTCGCCGAGTTCGACAAGGATGGCATCCCCCGTCGCCCTAGAAAGCTGCGCAAACCTCGGTTCAGCGCCTCGCTCAGTCCCGAGAGCGGAAGCGTCGCCAGGGAGGTAAACCCTCCCGCGTGCCTGGATTGGTGGTACCAAGATCACCACGTCGCGTGCATAGACGAAGACGGATATAGCGAGGAACACGGCCACCCTCTGGGAGCCGGTTCCCGCGGTCCGATTCACATGGCAAAGGTACGGGCGCCCGACACCCCTGACGAGCCGATCGTATTGTCTTTGCCTGCCGACGTCCTGGATACACAGGAGAAGGCACACCCCGTGCGCACGATCGACTTTACCAAGCTATCGCCGCCGACGAGACGGAGACGGTTTCGCATCCGAGAAGGAAACACGACGACGCTGCGGACGAGCACGGCGATGTCGATTACGGGGCTGACTGACCACAAGGTCAAGACGCCAAAGAAGATCAGTTTTGCGGATCATGCACGTGTCCGTGTGTATTCGGTCTCGCCAAGACGACCGGTTGCCGAAGAGGATGATACAGACGCTCCACGACAGAATGAAAAGGCTCGGATGTCGAGCGACCCAATCCAGGGCGATGCCAACGGGGGCACAGAAGCGGCAAAGAACAGTGATACAAAGGCGGAGGAGGTGCCCGCCACTGAGCAGCATCATGGGAATCCCTTCAAAAACGACACGCTTACGTTGACCATGGCAGACGTGGAGGATATGCGATGTCGTTTCCTTGGAGACCATGGTCAGCTTGCGGCCTTGTTTGAGTTGGGGAGGACTTTTCATGGGATGGAGTTTCGACATGTGTGGTGAAAGCGTTCTGGTCGGTGGGTAGGTTCAGGGTTGCACACAGCTGCGTCGTTTCCTTGTCTGCAGGTACATCCATACTACCGAATTCATACTCATCGGGCAGTGCGTGGGTGCTTCTGCTTCTGATCTCGATTCAAAATTACTGGAACATTGGAGCTACACAAGATTAGTGTACATCGAAAACGGTAAGATGATGACTGAGCGAGTGGGTAGTTATACCCGTATGTAGGATAAAAAGACCGTAGACCGGCATAAAAGGAAAGAATTACTGGCAGATGCAATCAAACTAATGATCAGGCGTGCGAACCGCAAGGCAGGTCGCCACGATAAGATCCGCCATCGGCAAGGCGGGCTGCGGCGAAGTTAGACCATCAAAGGAACGGGTGATGAAGCACAGATTTGTCCCACCGGATAGATACGGAGCTCCCCGTCCTTGGACAAGGCAAACAGCGTCACACGGTACGTCGCCACCACCTCGCCCTGGGGACTGAGACACTGCGGAACCGAACGCACACGCTTCATATTCAGTTTCCTTTTTTTTTTCTCGCAAGGCGCGGACGGGACGGGACGGGACAGAATCACGTACGGTCAATCTGTTGCTCCACATCCGTGAGGTCGGTTCCCAACGATACGTCTTGTCGTGGAGGCCCTTGAACGTGTATTCTCCGTCCGACAGACACCTCTGATGATGAAGTTCGACGACCTGCCGAGACGCACCCACCATGATGCGAATGGGCCCCGGCTCGATGGATATCATCGGGGGACCGATGTAAGGGGATTTGGCGTGGCATATCACCACGCCGTTCGGGCCGCCCGCGTGGAGCGCAAACTCCCAGTTCGCCGCCATCCGGGTCCCTTTCAGAAAGTATCTGGACACGGGGGTGCATCAGCACACCGTTTGAAAAAAAAAAGGCGCGCCCGAGAGAGAGAGGGAGAGAGAGAAGGGGATGCTCACCTGGGCGTCTTCTTGTCCTCCCCTCGGATGACCTTGTCGTCGTTCCAGATGCCCCCGATGCGGTAGACGTGCAGACACAGCGGACGCAGCTCGGACGCCATTCGCACTTTGAGATGGTTGGGCGCGCGCCGTAACGTTCGAAGAACCGGGTGGGGACAAAGTTTAATGGACTGAAGTGGCCGCCGTATGGGCGTTAAGAGAACGGAGGGGGAGGACCAAACACGTTCACGGAGGTTGGATCCACGGCATGTGCCGGACGGACAGCGATGCGTGTTTCACGTCGACTCGCGTACGGTTAAGGTGTGCCGCTCCGGCGTTGTGGTTGGTTCGACGGATACCTATTACCGCGTTACAGAAAGCGGGTGCTTAATAAAGAGACTGTTGTTGTTTCGCATGTCCCACGTGTCGCTGCTTGGATAGACGAAGCGGATGGGGCCCCTCCTGGCAATTCGAATTTGCGTGTGTGGGACGTCGGACCCGGATGCAGTCTGTGAACGGAATCGTATGGTCATGTGCTTGTCCGACTTCCCTTTCGCTAACCGACTATAACATGTCGAGTCGAACGTCGAGTACCATATCGTTCGCGTCGCTCGGAGAGAGAAAACCTGCGGAATGCGACATTGCGATAGGCTCGGGCCCACGGTGAAATGGAGTCTTGACATGTCTGGAGAATATACCTGTGGTTCATGTTCCTCCTTTGCATGTGTTTCGGTGGTATTCGCATGAATGGCTGTTCGTCGCTACTGCGGAAAGGAAGTTCCAAGCCAGGAAATAAATGGCGTACCGGAGGAAATACTGAAGAAGATGCCCAACTCGAACGTCGAGCGGGGCTCGTAAATGATGTTGTAGCACGTCTGTATGATGCTACTGTAAAACCTTGCTTGAAATGGGGTCGAACACGCGGACGTGCGAACTTCATGACGGAAAAACTAGCAAGCCCACTCGATCTCCGCGGATTGCAAAAACAAAACACAAAAAAAAAAAAACGCTGGCTGTCGAGTTGGCGTTGGACACGCATCCTGTCAGCGATCGAATCGTTGCCAGTTCGAAAGTGGACCGACCTGAGTCTGTCAAACGAGCCGCAACGTTGGCTCGTATCTAATATTTATTGTCCAACCCCGGTTCCTCAAGCGTCATGCCAGCACGACAAATACAATAATTGATCGTATAAACCTTGCCAGCGCTTCTGCCGCATCACGTAGTCCGCGCTCCCTGGTGAACGGTCAGTACTTCAGTGATGGCATCAAGCTCGGCTTTCCCACCGGCTGAAACGCTATATGGTGCCTGTTACTTTGGCTCCGTAATATCTACCATGTTTTATGGTGTCGCATGCATGCAAACGTACGTATCGTGTCTTCAGATAGCCCTGCGCCCGGACCTGACGCTCGAACAGGTTCTTTTACTACATTCAGTACGATTGCCTGGATCACGTTCTCGTTCATCCATTCACTGTACCTCTTATTTCAGCTATCCGGGCGATCCTTTGCTTATGAAGATCTGTGTAGGTCACTAGTTACGATCGAGTCTGACGCCCCGTTGATGTCATGTCCTTCCCAGGTAGCCGTGTTGTGGTAAAAGCTTGTGGCACTTCCGTTCGCGATCTCGCTGATGTTTGTTTTTACGCAGGGCGCTCGATACGGTCCAGGAAACGTTGAGCATATCTGGGAGTTCGTGGCGCATTCGTAGGGCTCGAATGTCTCTACTCATCTTGCATGCCACACAGCGTACAAATACATCATGGGCGGCCTGACAGACCCAGCTAAGGCTTTAGATGGGAGTCCGTGAGTCATTGGTTTGCAGATTTGATATTTATGCCTTGACGCCCTGACAATGTCTCAGCGACCTCGTCGTAAGTGATAAGCGCTATCTAGTTTTCGTACGAGTTCTCACCGACGCGTCGTAGGTGCAACTACTCTTTGCGGTATTCCCCATCGTTCTGCCTTCCAGGCCTAGTTCTAACGGTTTTCAGTGCTTGGTTGCCGTACCTGTGCAGGGCTATCTCGTCTACCGGATCTATACACGTGCGTTACTGTCCTTCATCGCTTGCTCGATCGTTCACCATCGCTCAGTTAGCGGGAGCAAGCTTGCGCCGCTTTTATGGGTAAGGAGTCTGTATCATACATGGTCCCGGTTTCGTTCTAATCCCGAACTCAGGTCCCCCTGGCAATCGTCGAGTTCGGTAAGAATGCACATGAACGCATCGAAAACGCTCACAAAGACCCTTTTTTCTGCACATCAGTCGCCGTTTGTTGTAGGTTTCATCTATACATTCATACTGATTCATATTGATCGAGATCATAGATCATATCTCAAAAGCGTTGTATTGCGTGGATGGGTCTGTCTATATATTTTCGCATGTCGTGATCCACTGATTCCATTGGACTTCAGCGTGATCAAAGTCGTTGCGTTCAACGTGCTCAACAAAGACAAGCCGCTTACGGTGAGGACGTGATCGGATCCGCCGAATGGAGGATCTCATCATCTAGGCAGATCGTAGGCAATTTGTTTCTCGCTGTCGCTGCCGCGACGGACGTCTTGATCGCCGTCGCCTTGACGTTTTTGCTTTCACGTGCATGTGGGGAAACCGGCTTCACTGGCAGAAAGTGAGTGGTGCTTGACCGTGTCGACGACGACGACGTTTGACCACGAATGTTGGTTTGCAAGGACGAAGGATCTCTTGCAACGCATCGTCATGTTTTCGGTGAGCACGGGCGCCGTGACGGCCGTGTTTGCCATCGCAACTTTCGTCTTGGTGCGTCGCAAAACCAAACCCCATCTCGATTCTCGATTTTGAATCGAATTTCATACCTTCTCGCCCGTATTTTTGTAGCTGCGCGCCTTTCCCGAAAACATGCTCCACGCCATTACGGGCCTTCCGATCTGCTCAGTCTATTACAACGCCCTGTTCGCCAACCTGAACGCGAGAGATTTCGTGCACGACATGGACAAGTCCACGATCAGCATGGCTACGTTTTCGACGTCCTTCCAAGGCACCGGGGTCGACAAACGACGCAAGTCGATCATCGTCTCGCGTGCTTCCGTGCAACAGGTCGGTCCCCATGCACTTTTAGGGGTACGATTTTCGATCGCTTACCACACTGCGTCGTGCCGTTGTCGTTGTCTGTGCTCCATCAGGGCATTTGGAAGACGACCGAAGTCACGACGTTCGAGGACGTCATCGTCCAGTCGAAGGCGTCCGATTCCATCAAAGCCGAAGAAGAGGTGTGACGGCGGAGGTAGTCGCACGGCATCCATCCATTCTTTTTTTTTTTGGGTTTTTCGTCTCTTTCTTCTTTCTGTCCTCTCCCGAAAACAACAACAACAACAACGATCCTTTTTGTACGACAGCAGCTCGTGTGGAGGGCAGATACCTCTTGTCGGATATCCTTTCCTGTCTTGGCTCTCTCCTAACACGGGATTTGCGAGTCAAAGCGCCGTCCTGCCAGTGTTGAATCTTTTAAATGAACAATGTATACTTGCGAATACAATTTGATTGCCCCAGGTCACCGACCATGATCAAATGATCGATCGCGCGTCGTCTGGAGATGGCTTGATTTGAAAGTTTGAAACACGACCCCTGGTCATGAACGAATGAAATTCAATTTGTGAACCCCCGTTGGGGAATTTGGAACGGTGCGGTTGTGGGTGACTTGGTCGCACGTCGAACGTCAAGGAAAATTAAACATGATTAACATATGTCAGACTTGCGGACCCTCTTTGTCCCCTACATATTCATATTGGAGGTCCCAAGGAACGGCCTAGGCACGGGCGACCGCTCGAGCCTTTGACAAGCGGGCACTGGCACTTAGCACTGTGGGTGGTAGATTTATAATTAATATTTGCTATATAAATGTGATTGATCATGTCGTTTGCGCGTCACGGGTCCTATCGTTTAAGCTTTATATTACTACTTCGTTGTCATCCGAAGCGATATTCTATCATAGAGTCACAAGAAGCTCTGATCATCGGCCCTGACCATAGTACGGTTCAGAACTGGCTGTCGCTCAACGCTGGGTACCCTGGTGTTGCTTACCGATGCTTGTTCCAGCGATCGAAACAGCAAAATGTATCTCAGGCCGATGTTTGAATCCAATTCATCCTTGTTGGAGCACGTCTGTAGGTTGTCGTTGGAGTAATATAGGTGTGTAAAGGTGTGTAAATGGTAATACCAGATAGCTTATCTCCAGCCGACGTGGTGCCTGTAATATGGCATGCAGCCAGCGAGGCTTCGATTTCGGTTAATCCTCCTTCTCCGCGATGACCGGCACCACTCACCATTCGCGCTTCTCCTGAGTCGGTCTAGCTGATAAAAAGGAAGGCTTCCTCTTCAGATGAGGTGAGGTTCGTTTGCAAAGCAAAGTGACGAGGGAGCCGAACGAGCGATGGTGGCCCATTGCTCTGGTGAGTCGGAGTTCCAAGCCGACACCGACCGCAATCACGAGTTCATGAAAATCTTCGAGAGTGCCAGACAGCCTTCTATTGAACCTCGTTCGCCATAAGGACTTATCGAGTTTTTTTATTTTTAAAATAGCATCGAAGAAATTAGCTTGGTGATGATGCACTTTCTTTAACGTCAACTCAGACGATGAAGGAAATACACCCAGCAGTACTCTACTACCAGTGATCCAGATCACCCGAATATTAAGGTCACCATCTCGCCAGACAGAGCCACAGACCACTGTTACACCGGCTGGTTTCCGACGATCCTGGCCTTAGCTGCGTACCAAAAAAAAAAAAAAAAAGATCTATGCTTACTGCGCTCGAGAGGATCAGCTAGGTGGTCGTAACGCTAATGTCAGGTTCCTGCTGCCCCCGACTCGCGTCTACGCCCTCCGCTTGGACTCTTGGTACCTCTACTATTTCCGCCTGGCTTTGATCGCCAGCACCCTCTCTGGATCTCTCTGCTCCATCACCGGCGCCATGGCCGGACTGAATAGGGTGGTCATTGCCTTCCATTCTTTCCAAAGGTGACTTGTCGGACTGCTCCTGGAACCGTGCGGTTGAGTAGATCCGCACCATGCCGTGGTAAGTCCCCGCCGCAAGGATCAAAGGATCGTCTGTTGCACAATTCCAGGCAATACACGTCAGGGCTCCGGTCGCAGGAGCGCTTCTAGGCCGAATGAAGTGTAACAGGGAGGCTGTCTCTCTCTCCCAAATATATATTTCGCCAGCTAAGCCAGGAAGATATGCAATGAGCGACCGGCCGAAACCACGCACAGGGATCCACACCTTTTCCACCGCTGAGCACAAATTGATCGTCTTTACCGCCAAAGTGAGATGGGCCCACGATGTCGATGGCGCCTTTCGCAACGAACTTGTGTACCGGATTCAGTTGGAACGTTTGTGTGTGGTCGGCATGATCTTGGTCTCGCACGAGTTCGAGTCTCCATAATTGAGGAGTAGACTGGGATAACGATCAGTCAGGGTCTGCCAGTTCAAAAGCACTCACTTTGTCGGAAGATATCAGAATCTCTGGGGTTTTTCTTGCCATAGTGACATCGCGGACATTGTCGATTAATGGTGTCTGACTGAAATAGTGTTTAATTCGAATCCGTGGTGTACTAAAGTAATCTCGCACACCTTTCATTCTTCTTGGTTAGCACGTTGTAGACTGGGAAATTTCATCGTTCACAGATTACGCATATAAGCGCTGTTGGTCACATACCGACAATACGCTTCTCCACTCTGGTGTGCTGACCTCCTTGGGGCCCGCCAACATTGGTTAACGAAGGTCCCACACCAACTAAGCGGGAACCGTCTGGCGTAATGCTCACGGCGATCAACCGAACTTTTTCAAGATGATAAATGTCCAAAACCTTTCCGCGGACATCCTGAAAACGTGATAAGCAACAACACATTAATAAGGCTATGTTCATTGCGCCAAGGACACGCACTAATTTCACCACGTCACTGCCTTCCACGGATAAAAAGGCTGTTACCAATCATCATCAATATCAAAGTATTCTTTTGGAAGCGGATACCCTACCATCTCCCGTAGGAAGCCAAACAATGGATTGAACCGTGTTTGGGCGATCTATCGTTTTCGTACATACGCCATCCTATCCAACTTGTTGAGAGTTTTGTCATTTAAGAGTAACTGATCCCACCTCTGACCAGACCTTCACTTCACGCGTGAGCCGAGTGAGGAGTATTGTGCTATCTGGCGACCTAAAAAATGACAAACCGAACAACCATGGATAGAAGAATGAACACCCTACCAGGAGACTTGACCAATGAAGCCACCAGGATGCGCGAGAGTGCGATAGGTAGCAATGCGTTCCTAAGCACCAGTCAGTCATCGACTTAGATATTTAATTTGAAAACCCACCCTTTCTATGCGGAACGTCACTGACATCTTATCCAAACTAGTGGTATTGTTAGGTCACGTTTGCAACAGAAGGCGTAGCATACCTCGCAGTTGCTAAGTATTTTCCGTTCGGAGAGAACTGGAGATGCTGAACAAGCGCTTGATGAGTAGACATCTCATGCACCATGTCCAAAGCTTCCAATTTGACAATTGTATTAGTTACCCGAACTCCGCCCAATCGTATTCTGGGATCTGGGATCACAGGGGATGGAGAACCGGTGCGAGGTTGAGGACGAGGACGGAAACGAGGTTGAGGTACTTCAACCAAGGGCTGCAGTGTGAGCTGTTGAGGCCCAATAGTATGACCTGTGAGGCGTCTCAAAGATGCTCTTGTAGAAGCAAGTCGTAGCCTGCACCACCGTAAGGTGATCCGACCAATTCGCAAAATTCGGGTGTCTACAAGATGGCCCATTTTTTCCTTGATAACATCCCCAAGCCATTTCTCCCCTTTGTATCGGACGAATGTCCATCGTTCTAATGTAAACCAGCCAGAGACAGCAACGAAAACAAGGGATGTAACACTCTATTGTTATATCGGCATAAGTATATGTAACTTAGATCAGATGGGAATACTTGCCGTTAAAACCAAAACTACTGTTGAGGTTATGAATCCCTAATCGAAGTTTCGAGAATGTAATACGTATAAGCATCAGCGAAACAGATGTGCGTACCTGCTGAGACGAATACATGAAAAGTGTAAATCCACACAAGAAGCAGGCTATAGAAATCGTCAGAAGAATAGGTGGCGAATCTTTGATCCAAACGAGAAGCCACCATGGGACCCTATCCTCAGGAGAACGGCTTGGTGATGAAAACATGGAGTTAGCTGACCGATGACACTCAAATACCAGAAGATGGCGTACTATATACATGCATCCCGGGTCAACCCCAGCAGAGTGCTCATTGTTGCCGCAATGCTGATCAGTAAGGATGAAAACCAGAAAACATTCACACAATCTGCCAGTACAGTTCCAGTGGAGTTATAAGAGTATCCTAACATTATTGCAGTCATCAAAGAGAAGACTGATGCCACAATCATAAGCATCAATGAGTTTAATGCAACCTTTTCTTGGTGGGACTTGACGGTCGGGATTCCTGTGTAACGTGGCAGTGAACTGTTTTCCGCAACAATTGCATCCTTACCGATCTCAGTGAACAAATGAAGTGCATTATTAATGTCATCGAGATGATCCCCTATCTCCGTGGCGAGGTCGTGTATGTAACGCCATATGGCTGGTGAACGAAACTGAGCTACAAGATAAAATCCAGTTCATCTGAAGGCACGGAAGATCACACAACACTGACATTCGTACTCGGTGAGGCATGATGCCCAATACTAGACAGAGGTGTCGGCAGCGTCGCAAGAGTGACCAAAGCAAAACTCGGCATACCTTCAAGTCACCCTCGAAGCTACCCATGGACTTGTTGACAGCGTTATCAATGAATTCCGGGAGCTCATTCAAGCAATTGAGGAACGATCTGATGTCTTTTGCAAGGCTTGTAAACTGGGCTGGAAGTGTATCAAGCTCCAAGGTGTTCTCCCATGCCAGATCTGCAATTGGGGCACGTCGACCCATGAAGTTTGCAATGGGAGGTGCCACGCGAGGTTTCCGTGTGATATTGCGAGGGTATAGGTTTGCGGCGTTCTCGCGAAACAGAAACAAGATATTTGTCAGCCGCTCACGTAGCTTGAAAGAAAAATAAAGAAGCCCCAAAGAACTCCCCAGCTGGCGAGCTGCATTTGCGAAATCGTGTAGCTAATCCAATTATGTAAGAGAAAGCAGTTGAAAGAGACCTGTCGCATGCCTCTTCATCAAGATCCTGTATCCGTCTGCAAGAGGCTGGCTCCTCAAACCTGGTTGCCGCATGCATTAATCACTTACCTTTCTACCTTGAAGAACTGCTCTGCACCAGCATTTGATAGTTGCTCATCGGCAGAAGTTGCTACAAATGACTCATTATCCCTTCAAGATATAACAGTGCCACAACTCACGGTAATCTTCTTCTGATATATGTGAGAGTATGGTACCTTGAGGGATTGGTAAACAAGTAAAATTTAAAGAGAGAAATGGGGATAAACCAGGCTCGAATGACACCTCATTTCCCAACTCAGAAAGCCTGTCTATCAGACTGAATATTGTTTGCTTCCGTTGCAGAGGATCACGAGAGCGTCTGGCATTGGCACGGGAAGCTTTCGCTGAAGTTCGAAGCATGCGGTGTAATTTTAGAGATTCAAATCAACCTGAAGGCCAAATTCAGAGCTTTATAAAATATGCAGGATGGATCGTAGAATGGGGTACAAACTTCCTTTCCTGTTTGCACGCTTGATGGATGTGTCTCGTTTTCTTCACAGCCTGGAGGGAGCAGACGGCTTGAGGCGCGTTTTTAATGACATTGCAGCCGTTTGCAATAATGGCAGTCGCGCAAACTTTGTGATTGACTAATATTTCCTAATCAACCGTGCGACTGCCGTTATTACTGTATTGCAAACGGCTGTAATATTTGGCACAAGCACGTGGTAGCGGCATACAATGATCAAGAAACGTGTGGGTTATAAGTTATAACCACAGCCTCCATAATATTTAGCCTGCAACAGTGCTCGTGTCAGAGCCAATTGGTGTATCAGGCCTCTCTGGGCCCAGTCATGCTAAATTTCGATTCTTAAACATGTGCGCGTACATACCCGAGTCGTTCAAGTCTCAGCCCCATGAGGTTCGAGTAGCTTATTATGTAACGCACAAGCTCCGGACACATGGCAGCTGGCAACAGCCTTTGACACGAGTAATTATGTGATGCAACCTCGGAGGATGGCAGCGCGAACAAACCTGTAGACTTATCGGACTTTGAATGGGACTTATGGGGACTTACCTCGTTTGGTAGGTTCTTTCCACACCTCTCTCGCCAGTCGCAAGCCTTGTTGGTAGTGCTCCCAGCACTCGTATCCAACCGGGGCAGATTCCATATAGCATGAGTACATATCTATATCTATTCCACAATGGCACAGTAGGATCAGCATTCAGCATGGTTATTATGTTTTTTGCTTTGCACATAGCGCAAAATTAGTTAATTAATTTTTTTGGTACCCCATCCCGCTTTCCATACACGAGGTTCAAGGACTATTATTGAATAAGGACAGCTTTTTCAACAACATGCGGCCAGGGCCTCTTGGCTTGGGCAGGAGGTCTCAAGATATTGTAATGGAGTGACCATGGTAAACTTTACACGTTTCAACTTTCCATTTGCCATTGGCTGCGACTGCTTTGTGGCGAGTCTGGCAAAGTTGAGCGGTATCCCACTTGTAGCCTCAATTTGTACAACAAAATGGGCAGCATCCAGCAGCACGTCTATTCAACTAATTTGCGACAAAAGTTTGGCTACCCCCTGCGTAATCCACGGCCCAATGATAAACGTGGTCAACGGCTTGGTGAACCTTATGGGAATGAAGGCTTCCAAGTCGGGGATGTCGGCTACGTTGATGACTACGGTCGGTTTATTCTTGTCCTCAACATAAATTTCCCCCCCAAGGAGCTCTCAAGTCAAGATCCACACTTTTCTCCAATCGAGCCTCCTCAATTTGTTCATCCTGCTGCCTCTGAAGGGTTTAAACCAGACAAGATACTGGGGACTGGTGTCAGACGGGATACTCAGGATGCAAGGTACGTTCATATCTTGAGATACTGTAGTGTGTCACAGATCTTACTTGCTAACTTATCCTTAGACCAGGCTATGTGTTCGTCACAACCTCTAGTGAAGGTGCCATACTTATACTCCCCAACGGTGCTTCGTTTGCCGAGCTCCAGGACAAAGAAGAGCTCGAGGCATTTCGAGAGCATGCTATGCGGTGTGCCTTTCAGTGGTGTCGATTCGCCAAACAAAGGTCACTCTATCTACTTACCGGGGTGTATAAATCAAATTCCTGGACCCTGGGATCGTTCTATGACGGGTCACCCGGCGAGAAGATCATTATCAGCAAGCAACCTAGCGCAAACGGCATCACTACTGCCACTCGGTTTGATTGGAAATGCCCGTTCAATGTGGATTACGACTACGGTCCCGAAAACAACGCTTTTTTCAACCAAACCGTTCTCATTAAGGGCTTTAAGATCACGGTGAAGTGGGATTGGCCTTCCATGCCTGAGGTGGTACTGGAAGAGCCCGAGCGGCGGCTGCTTGGGCGTATCCTTGCGAGATTAAGACGTTGGTTCTCCCGAAAAAGTAAGTCACGTGCTCATGATACCGAGCACTTATCACTGTAAACCATACAGCCATCCAATACATTCCGGCTCTCAACTTATCTCAGGTGCGTGCAGTAATCTGAGTTGTTATATACGAAATATGAAATCATTTTTCAGCCTCATCACCCTTTGGACATAATCAATCATATTTTACTAGAGAAGGTCTGTCTGGCGTATCTTTGGCTTACATCACGCTGATTTTTAAAACCAGAATCCTGAGGCGCAAGTAGCCATCACACACGATGATGATTGGATCGACATGGTCAAAGGGGTGAATTGTTGTTCATACACTTTACATTCACCATCGATTGATATGCATATAAGTAGGGTTTATCGCTTGCAGAGCTGATGCAAGAAGTCCGAGTCCGAGCCTTTATGGCGCATGATGATCACATGTGGGGAACGAGTACCAAAAATGGTAAGTCTATATTATGCTGTCTTCTTTCTTGTCAACATTCTCCAGATACCATCTATCTACAAAACAACATGTTAGTTTTTTATTTGAAAGTGCTTCTCCCCTTGACCACGTTGGATCTATAGCAACGGCGCGCATGGAGAACACAAGCCATCTCACGAATCGGGGTGTTTCAATCATCTTTCATCAAATGGCAATGCACGCCTTGCTATTACCAGTAAGTATATTTACATAACTCACCATGACAATATTGCTGAGTCATTACCATTGTTGGTAGATCTGCGACTGGAAAGGGTCGAGGATGATCGCGTTCACGCTGGTGTCTGTATTCTTGTCCAGTTTGGGTGTACTACACGGAGAACCGTCAGTAAGCCACATGCAAATGTAATCGAGTGGGAAGATGAGATTGTTCTGTGAGTGATCTCTTGCCCCTTTCTATGGGAGTCGTGTTAACCCTTCCAAGGCCCACCGATATGCCTGTTTATGTTACGGTTTATGGCGTGTTTCAGTTAAGCTCGATGTTGGGAGCCCGTGAAATTTCTGCCAAACGTTCGATCCATCCCGAAGATCTGTCTGGTGACACACACGGTAAGGACTATGTTATAGAGCTGGTGTCTTATAATTAAAATCAAAAAAGCGATTAAGATTTCTCTTGGAAATGATGATTCGTGTACATCACTGTTGATCATCCTTGGACGACAATTCCCTTGCGTCGAGGCTTCTCCGGGTAACGAGGTAGGATCATGCATTATATGCCATCATGTCAATAACAAGGGTGCATTGTCTCAGGAAAAATCGGATTTCATGGAGAATACCAATCTTGGATTTCAGGCATTCTACGCTTATCGCGGTGCTCCTCAAGACGCGTATCTTGAGCATGCCATTGAATTTTTCCGGAATGCTTTAGAGTGCTGTGGATGCAATGGGTATCGTGCCACTGCCCTGTTCAACCTGGCTACTGCGGAGTTCATCAAGTGTCAGGCGCGAGGTTTGTACTCCGAGCTCCATATACCCATTAAACTATATGAAGAAGCGCTTCGATTGCGACCTTCCGGTCACCCTGATCGCCCAGCGACTCTGCTACTCTTATGCCAAGCTCTCTCATCACGCTATGGACAGGAGGACGACGACTCTGCTCTTGTGCAAATCAAACGTCTCCTGGAAGAGATTTACTATGACGGGGGTCGCAACCGTCAGACTGCAGATGCGATTCTGTCCACGTGTCGATTCTACCAAGCTTTGAACTCCAGAAACTCGGTTCAAGTTGACGAACTACTCCAGTACCTGAAAATCGGCATCTACAAGCCTCGATACGGCTATTTCGACGAGCCTCATATTCTGCATAAGCTGGGTGTTGCATTCTGGGCTCGCTATCTACGTTACGCAAAATCCGATGACCTAGAGAAGTCGATTTCACTCAATGAAGATGCCTCACGCCTTATTCCAGATGGACACTACGACAGAGATACAATAGTCACCTGCTTGGGAAGTTCATCTCTCCTGAGACGGATTACCATTCAAGCGAATGGGAATCTCACGGACTCTGAAATGAGCGAAGTACTGACTGCTGCTACCAAGGTCCATTTTCACGACGACTTACTTAATGCTGGATATTGACATTGCCTTTCGTTTAGCTCAAGGTTCCAAAGTTTTACATTTGCTGTATGATTTGCAACGTCTTGGTAGGGAGCGATCGTGTCAAAGATGCAGTTACGCGTTTCCATCAACTGAAGAACGACATAGCAGAGGACCCGAGTGTTGAGGTCGAACGGGGGGAGTGGAAATGTGGTGAGTTGCTGCGTAACCAACGTGCCAAATGCTTCTTGAATGTCCTCCGTAGATTTTCAACGTCGCTGTAGAGAGAAGTTAGGTATGCTCAGCAACATCGCAATGGAGTCTGAAAACTACGCTGAGGCTGTGGAACACTGGTCGACAATGTTGCTACTCGAATCAGTAGATCGCGAGGATATTCTCCTCAAACGAAACAAGGCAAGAACCTTAATGGGGCTCTGGGAAGAGGCGCTTGGTGATGCCGACGAGGTATATTTCGTACTTCAATACAAATTTAAACAGTGTTGTTAATGAAGTACAGATTATCAGCCTTGATCCATCATCTCATCGAGGCTACGAGATCAAACATGCCACATTGCATGGCTCTAGACGTGATGCAGAAGCAGTCGAAACTTTCTACAGAATGCTCTCAAAGCTGGAAGAATCAAATACTGTAAACGCCTGCGGTAAGCAACTCTTTGAGCACTAAGTCCAAGAATGGACTTGACGCTTTGTGTGTAGATTTCGAGTGTTTTTGTGGAAAGAGACTAGAAGAGCTCGGCGACGAAGCAATGGACTCTGACAACTATATCGCAGCCGTGGAATACTTCTCGATAATATTGTCGCTCAATCCGGCGAATCGTGCAACTATCCTCGTAAAACAAAGCAAAGCACGAGCGCTGATGGGGTTATCGGATGGCATTTCCCACGATCACAAACTTGAAAGCGGAGCATCCTTAGATGGAGGACCACATCATCCCGGCGTCAGTCTGCGATCGGCGGAGCCCGGAGACCAAACGTCCACTGAAGCAGTGGAAGGAGAAGCACGTCGTTCCATCGCCCGTCAGCGTTTTGTCAATGCGATTCACTCAGTGATGATGCTACAAGCCACTGCTAGACGCATTCCCCCTCGGCTGGCGGCTGCGCCGATATCGCCCGGTAGGTTCGTGGATGAAGGAATACCCCTGCGTAGTGTGCGGGTAACAAGCATGATCGATAAATTGAAAGCACTCGATACACGGGAGGCGATGTCAGCTCATCAATCCCTTGTCCGCTGCCTCCAGTTCTCTCCGAATGGACGATATCTAGCGACCGCCAGGTGGGCTGAATTGTTCACCAGGCTACACTAATACAACAATGTGCTCAGTTGGGACAGGACATCGGTCATATTTCGCGTGGGGGTGAGTGGTGCCTTTCGGGACACTCCTGCTTCATGACTGAAGTGGCGTGTAGGAAAGCTTCACTACCCGTCGCATCCTCGTACATGTTCGAAAATTCGTTAATCAAGTTGCCTGGTAGGGCTTGACTTCTACTCATTGCTGTTGGACTCAACCTTCCGAGGTCTCCAAACGGTAGAATACTCTTGACTCGTATTACACGCGCAGTCAAGGTTTGGTCGGAGGTAAGATTATGTTCCTTTCCGAAATGAAAGAAGTCCTGACCAGTGAGGTAGGATGGGGTGTGTAAAAAAACGATAGATCGCCAAAATGCGATTCAGTCGATTGTGTGGCTTCCTCATGGAGATGGCAGGGCATTTTGCTCTCGAAGAATTAACCCTATTATTGACATCCGCGAATAGCATTCTTATCTGTGGAAGGCAGTGAGGTCGTGAAGTTAGTACGTGCTCTCGTTTTTGAGAGGATGCATCTTCAAATTCACGTTGACACAATCCCCAGGATCTCCACGGAAGGGTTTTGGATGTCTACCACCTTGGGAGGGTTCGTTTAACAAACGTGGCTGTGACACCGGATTGTGCTCGACTGATTGGTGCGGGACCAACAATAACATTCCCCTCTGGGCCTCAGCCGAGCTTACATACGAGGGTCGAAAAGCGTATTGTTGGTAAGCATTTCACTTGTAGCATTCACATCCCAATGACCCGTAATGCATCATACCAGTGTATAATATGCAGACTAGGATAAGGGAAAGGTGAATGATGTTTGCTACGCACTCATTTCTCACTCCAACATCACCATAGCCAAACACCGTTTGCCAATGATGTCCGCGATATTGTTATCGCAAGGAGAACGGCAGCAGTTGTAATATCACCAGATAAAGTGAGCAGTCCTACAATTGCTATGCATAGGTATTAATCCCCCCAGGCCGCTCCTCAATTATGGAAGCTCGAAATTGTGCGAGACAGGAGTCGGGTCGAGTATGCGCAAACTTCCCGACTAAACTTGAGGCACACGTTTCAACTCAAGAGTGGTACCGACCTCATAGGCTCGTCTTCGTTTGGTGGCAGAGATGACCAGATTGTGCTTTGTGGTGCGAAAGGTTGGCATCCTTTTTGCTTTCTTTTTTCATGGTTGCTTATCTCCAGCTCAGCGGGCGATATTTATATCTGGGACAGGGAGACAGCTGCTCTGCTTCATCGCCTGCGGCCTTGGGGTAGCACTGACCTGACCTGTATTGCCTGGAACAGTGCGACGGATGACCCACTGATGCTTGCAGCGGGATATCACGATGGCACAGTGCATATTTACTCGACGGATTCGTTGTACTTGAGTAATTCGGATCCGGAGTGAGCACGCCGCCCACCAGGCTGAGGAGCTAGTCTTTTTTTTTTTTCTTCGTTTGTTCACACTCCTCCATAGCCCCGAATCTGACCTTGGCTTCCCCCAACGACGAATGTCCA
>JBBPMP010000191.1:0-39046 GCA_038090395.1 Boletales sp. KT-2023a | reverse complement strand
CCGTCGCCAATGCCATCCGTCCGGCACGTCCCATCGCCCTCAACGCCTCTCACCTCGCTTGACCCGTCCGGCCCGCTACCTCCACACGATGCGTCCGTCACAGCGCCGTCGCTATCCGTCTCAACTGCCGATAGACCCTGCGCACTCTGGGCAGTGCCTGGAGTGTACACCCGGTCGCCGTTCGACTCGCCCAGCTCGTTCCGAGTTCGTCTAGGTGGGTACCGTACACCCGTTCGTTCCAGTCGTTCGCGTGCTCGTATTGACGCGGTTCGTAGCGTCTTCGTCGCGTTTCGTGCGTCCTCGATGCCGTCACGCCCTTTCGACGTCGCCGTTTCATTGCTGGTGAGTACGCTGTCTGCGCTCGCCAACCCGTTCCACTCCCCCTCGAGCGCAATACTCGGGGGTACGTTCTCTCGTTCAGCGATCTCGTCTGGCGGTTCAGGTGGTGGTGGGATCCTTGGTACGTCATTCGCGATGTGTGGGGTGAGCTGACCGTTTTCGTTCTCGGCTGTCCTCGATAGCTCGCGCGCGATCGCGCTCGCTCGCTCCCCCTCAACCCGTTCAACACGACACATACCATCGCGCTCCCCCTCAAGCTCAACGTGTGAGGGCGCTCCCAACACCCCGCCATCGACCTCCGCGTCTGCGCGTTCAACCGCGACGCTTCCGTTTCGTCGTTCGATAATGGCCGTCCCACCTGGTTCGACCTCGACACTTGCGGGTCCATCCGGTTCGCACGGTGTGTCCTCCGCCTTGTCGTCTGGGGGCTCTGGGGGCTTCCTGGGTCGACGTCCAACACCGTCGTCCTCGCTCGCCACCTCAACACTCCTGCTCGACTTCATCACGGCCCGCGCCTCAGCCGACTCGGCCTGCGCGTGTTCCTCTACGCGATCCCTTGACCATTCCGCGACCTCGACTTCGACTGATCCGACCGACCCGGCTAACCCGACTCCGCCACCCATCCTCGCGCACATAGCTGCGTCGGGTGGCTCTGGAGGCACGTCTGGACAACGTTCCGTGTTGCCCGTCGTGTCTGCAGTGTCTTCCGACCTGCTGACTTTCTCCGGCTCGTTCGTCTTTGTCTCAGGTCCATTCGCGTGGGCTTCCAGCTGCCCCGGTGGATCATCTTCCGTGTCGTCTGGACCGTCCGTGGTGGCTCGCGGTCCTGCTTCATCAGCGTCGTTGGTCGCTAAATGACCATCTCGCTCCCCTGCGAGCGACGTGCTGACCCGTTCCGGTAAAAGTAGAGGCTGCGGTCGAGTACTCCTCGCCGCTCCGTTTGACTGGTGAGTCTCTTCGCTATGTTGCGTTTGACTCCGTTCGTTGCAGGTTTCATGGGGCGATCTACTCGTGTGGTCGACATCGACGTCGCCACATCCGTCTTGGCTGTCTGTCGTGGCAGGACCCTCGCTGGTGGCCGTCTCGTCTGCTGCGCTCTCGCCCAGACACATGGTCCCAGTCATTTGCCCACTCGCGCCCTCAGCCGTCTCCATGCCCTCGCTACCCACTGCTTCGACCATTTGGCCGACTTCATCCGCGTCGCAGGCACCCGCTGCCGCTTGGTGGTACGCAGCCACCCGTTGCTCCTCTCCGCGCGAATCCTCTTCGTGCGGCGTGCATTCGGCGTGCGTGGTCCTCGACTCCACTGGTTCGTCGACTCCGAGGTACGACGTTCCATTCCATTGGCCATTTGACTGACCCGTTTCGACCTGACCGACTGACTCGCGTTCACAGCTGTGACGCGTTTCCGTGCCGCGCGCGACCTGCGCTGTTTCCCGCGCCGTTCCGTGACTCCGTAGCTCGTGTACCGTAGTCGTAGTAGCCTTGCCAAATAGATTGGTGAGGGTCTTGAACCACTCACTGGCTAACTGAAGTTGACAGAGCTTCATGAATAGCGAGTCCGGGATTGTTGTCGCGAAAGCGGCCTTGACATAGGAATTCCGCTGGTCGTCGAATGGGTCCGGTGTCGTCCCATAAAGGTATTCGCTGACTCCGTGCGCGACGAGAACTCGTTCGAGTCTCTCGCGGTAAAGAGGCCAATTCCGGCCGTCCGTGCGGAGTGCGGGAATTTCAACGACTTCATGCTCGAGCTGAATGGTGGCCATCCTCGAGTACCTGGTGAACTACTGGTAAGCACAGGCAGGGCTCATAACCTGTAGAAAGCTGTAGTTTTACTTAGTAGTCACTTTGATATATTAGTAGAGTAGTACAATACCTGTAGTTTTACTTAGTAGTCACTAAGGTAAAACTACCGTACCGAAAGTCTAAGTACGCCGTGCTTACATAAGCACGTGGTAAACAACCGTATACCGACTGTAAAATCTAACAGGTTCGTCTTGTCTTTGCCAACAAGGGCAACCGCATGCGGGAGGGATGAATGGAGGAATGGTGATGCTCGCGTGAGACCTTTTTACAGGCTTTACAACAACGAGACGGACAGTGGAGGGGGCTAGAATCTTGATGTATTCAGATTCTTCTTCGTCAATTGAAAGGGTTAACAACACCCTTGAGTGAGACGTGCAAAGACGGTGTCGAATTATCTGATACGGGTGATATGCCCACGAGTCTCACAGCTGGACTCGCTCCGCTGGTACAGTTTTCACGTCTGACAACGTCAGGTGTGATTGCAAGCACACACAGTCACTTTTCTTGAGAACTCGGCCCTAGACAGTATCGACAGCAGCAACTGTACGTGTCCGATGCGAAGTCACATGTTAACCCTTGTGTCCGGGTCGCTAGACTTAACAGGGGGAGAACAACAAGGTAATGTCATATACGAACAATGCTTTGCTCAACAGCAACTTCTCTTTGAGGGGTCTCCAAACGCAACCAGTCGAAGGCAGTAGTCTTGATATTTTGTCAGGACCAGACTTGGTCTGAGCAAAGCCAAACAAAGAAAGCCGGTGCACTGTGTGTCTTGACAGGGAGCGGACACAGGTGATGTACTCTTGAGTACAGGACATGCGTTCTTCTATAGCACGTGATGCATGGTAGTGCGGAGGTGATCTTGTGAGTACAAGACAATCAAACCCGAGCGACTTAGATAGGCGAAATGCCTGAGATGCATGTAAGGAATTCGATATCAAGACTAAGGTACATACATGCTACCTAAGCTACTTATATACCTTTACACATATGTGCACAGACCAAGCTGTGTTCCCATACCCTATACCCGGGGTATTGCGCGTATAACTAACTAAGGAAAAGCCCTGGAACCATAATGGGGCTATGAAACATGCGAATCACACGAATAAGCCTAGAGTCGAATGGGCTTATGAAACGTATACTAAATCGAGAACAGGCTCTAGATTCTGAATGGAGCCATGGTACTGGAAACCTATCATAAATGTCAAAAATGCCAAGCAGCAATGTCCTTGACCACATCGGAATGCATCAACAATGTAACTTGACAATGTCCGGCACGAGGTCTTCATAATGACATCAGGGATTGAAAACACATCCAAGAATGATGTGACGTCAAAGAGTGCTTCGGAGGGGAATCCGCAAGTGCGGGCCATAGCGGGGTTAAACCTTATCTAAGATCAACTTCGTGGAGGATAAGCATGCGTGACTGTGGGGGCGCTTATAACAATGAACTTCTTGAGGGCACTTATGCGGCGTAGAGGGGTAAAGATAGGGGTAAATCTTGAAATCTTTACAACGATAAAGTGCGCTCGCCAAAACACCTGGCAAGTCTGGCCTTGAGAGCGGGGAGGAAGGCGAGTCGAGGTTATGTTTCAATTTCATGCGGAGACGATGAACCTATTTCCCCCGCGCAGAACCCGCCGTCCAAGTCCCTTCCGCCCTGACCTCTTTTGTTGCACTTCCCCTGCCCCCCACCCCCCACCGTCTCCATCGAGCCCACCTGTCGCAAGCCTCCACGCACTCTACGCTACCATCGCCTCTTCCCCTGACCCAGACCCGACGCGCTCCCCTTCGTTTCCCAGCTCGTTTCCGCCATCGCCTCCTCCGACGCCCTCTTGGCCTCTCTCCTCCATCTCTCCGATCAGCAGTCCCAGGTGATCCTCCTCGAGCAGCAGCACTAGGCATCCGCCCGTGCCATCGCCCTGAGAAAGCTGAAAAAGTCCTACGAACGCCAGAGTGAGGAACCCAGGCGCGTGTAGCACCGCGCGTACACCCTCGAGAAGGCCTAGCACGAGGCTGCAAAAACGGCCATCGAATTTGATGAGCTCGAACAAGACGGGTTTTATACCGAAGACGACGAACCCACAGCCCGACTTGGAGGTTCTCACCCCACGCGACATCCCCTTCGATTCCAGCTTGCTCCAGGTCAAGCAGGACAAGGACACACCCCCATAGTCTGGGACATGACCATCAACACCGATATTGCGGTCGTCGCTCACACGATGGACCCACCCATCCTAAACGGATCTCCTCGGCTCGTGCGCGCAGTCGCGCGGCCTCCAATGCCAGCCTGCAACTCCTGAAAGCGCTTCATTCTCCCACAGTGATCACGTCCCCCGACGACGCGCCCCTCATCCCGGCCTTGCCAGGCTCATTTCTGGACATGGACGCAATGGCGCACGATCACTGTAAAGGATTTCCACCACCTCATCCGTCTCTTTTTCATGCATACTCACATACACACTCACACACACCAGGTCGCCCAGAACCCAGCGTCGCCCTCCCAACACCACCGCACTTGGCTGGTCTCCCTCTCACGTGCGTCCCCTCGATCCGGGTCGAAACCGATGCCGGGAAATCGACACGTCTGACCGATCACACTCCCGCCAAATCTTTTCCTCCCTCACTGGACGGACGGCCAAATAATTGCAACGGAGCAATCTTGTTATGGGCCTGATTGGCACCGGCCCAGACTCGGCGTCTGCGTTTCCCGCCGAGGGCCATACAACCTATAGAACTAGGTTAGCTGGGTCCTATACACCTATGCACTTATATCAAATTCTGCTTGTCCAAAAAAATTTGCGAAGACATCGTAGACCAACTAGCCACGGTCACGCGATGGTCACACAGCACGCAATACGGCCTTTTCGCCTCCTGTTGGCTTTCACTGGCACCTGTAAGCATGGTCTGGATTGGATTGCGGCATGCGTTAATGCCGTTTGATGAACCGATGGTCCACGAAATGTGACGAATGATCCAGATCCCAGAAAGAAAACGACAGAGTACACCGCTCATGTATCAAAACGGGGGCCTGTGGCTTCTGGCGTATGAGTCAGGGATGGTGAAAAAAATACCAATTATGAGTGGGACATACTTTAGCCTCGTGCCATTTGTATTATGGCAGAGTCCGCCTTATGAAGACCCCGACGAGTGATGAAGGGCAGCGAGGTGATGAACTAGTTGGCTTGCGAGCGCACCCCTGGACAATTCGTTAAACAAAATTCCCACCAGGAAGATGCACATCGTATTCACCAAGCAGTGGGCGAGTGTGTCGATGGCCAGGCCGTCAAAGAAAAAGAGCGTGTCGGCTAAGCGCTGATCAAACAAACTTTGCCCCGTCAAGTTCAAGTTTCAACCGCAACGAAGACATATACATTGTTCCTATAGCAGGCTCGTTACACAAATTTGTCGGAAGATCCCGCTATATCCGCTGTTGGCACTTTTCTGGTACAGTTTCTTGGACGGTCTCAAGGCCGGGATCAGTTCAAAGACTCACAAATCCGACAGACAAGAGGTCACTCCGATTCTGTGCGAGGATCTACCTTGTGAGTCCTAACACAAGCAGGCGGTCGAAAAAATTTGCATTCTCTTGGCGACATGTTCTACTTAGCCGTCGATTTTACTGCGTCTTCTCTAAAGCGGTCCTTGTCAACGCTGCAAGCAAGCTCAAACTGACCGACAAGGGCAGCGTGTTTTTAATTCTCATAACCAGTAAACGACGTCTACAGTCGTTGCATCACATCCCGATTTGTGGCACGACCTACGTACGGCAGTGCACACCTTGGCAAGTATCCCGTCTACCGACAATGAGACGAATAAATGCAAGACGAGTTCGAGATGTGTAAGCGTACCCCTTAGTTCCTGCTACGGCAATGTTGATAGTGATCGTATCAGATATCTTGAAACATCCGGACATACACTGAACGGAAGCGAATACTACATCCCATTTTGCGGCCGCAGCGCCGTCGCCGGCGGATTTGAAGTTACGTCTGGCCTGTGCCGTGTTTCACGCTGGTGGCACTGCTGCTTTTGCTTACCCCGAAGTGCTCTCGGTTACGATGGGCGATGGTATGACAGTTGCCAACGCTGGTAGAATGTGGTCATTCATGCCCACTCTTTTGATTGTGGAGTGCGACATCAACTCTGGTTCCGAGCCAGAAGACGCAAGGTCGATCCATGATCGATATGGCCTGCGATTCCTGGATGAAGCTCCTTATATCGTCTACGCATGTGGACTGGATCCCAATGTAGCCACGGCGGCTGACATGGACCACCGCAATGCTAGGCTGAAGTGTCTGGTTTGCGGTGGACCTACTCTCATTATGAACTGGAGGCACGCGGTAAAATGTTTCATGCAATTCTTTGGGTGAGGACCATGATCTGAATATATATCTGATCGACAGATCTGGCATGCTCGCTGTATCTCATCCCATTTCAATTCCATTTCCATAACGTGCTGTTGGGCTGGAGGAGTCTTTCTTGATCAAGTTTTCCCAATGCGAACGGTTCGCCCAATTCGACCCCTATCAACCAACTGTCCCCGACGTCAACGGACCTCGACTTCCGAGATTTGATAGTCCAGACCGTCCAGATCCTGATGGCTGAATCGTCTTACGTACCAAATACAAGAGTAGTCTCAACAAATCTATACATAAAGAAGGGGCTTTCAATGCTAATGTCATAGAACCGTACAGATTTGTCGAATTGGAAGCGGGTACCATTGAACGGGGGAGTATATAGAATGATGTCACGTGACTTTGACGTGTGGAGACAGGTGAAACCATGCGTACTGTATATCCAATCCTGTCAGTGTCAAGTCCAGCAGCCAGTGGCCATCGAACATTAATCGAACACTCTCGTTCTTTTGCAATCGGCGACGACCGCCAAACATGGACCACGGCCGCCCTTTGACGGCGTCAACACGAAGCTTGTCTGCTTCAGCTTTACGTGAGAGGCTATCCAAGTTGACGCCTTCACAATTGCGTCCCGTCGCCGCCCTACATGCATCGATCGAGTTGAGTGGCTCGTTCTGCTATCATTTTACTGCTCGCGTTCTGGAATGATCTCTGTGCTGACGCATCGTGTTAGTTTTGTGCCGACGAAAATACCCCGAAGACGTAGATTGCAAACGATGGCGGTAGCGGCGTGGTCCACCTTACTTCTTAATTCTATATTCGTATTTCTGATGTTGTGGTGCGAGGTCTCTCTCTTGCGTTGGCTTCTGGCTCACCTTCATGCCCACATCAAGTTCGATTCCAGCCCTTTGGCCTTTCCTTGCTATTTATGTCGCATGGATAAATTGGATCGACAAAAGTCCGGAGCATGGAACAAGGTTAAGCCCATTGTTTCGTTCTTCGAAGATATGGAAATACTTTGCAGAGTACTATCCTGCTTCGTACGTCCCGACGAACCCGTTGATCTTCATTTCCATTGACATATCGGACTGGCCCAGGCTTATGAAAGTGAGTTGGCCCAAACTCCGGTTATTGCTCGTTTGTTCTAACAATTTCGCAATAAAGGAATGCGACTTACCGGCAGATCGACCATATGTGTTTGGTTACCATCCACACGGTTCGTGTCAAGTTGGAGTAATCTTGACATTTCATTTAATCTGTTTGATGCTAGGTATCATAGGAATGTAAAGCACCAATCTTTTGTCTTTTTCGTTAGAATATGCATAACGCGCATTTTTGTAGGGGTGCGATGGCTACCTTCGCGACAGAAGGTTAGTTTACCTTCCTCTCACAAAGCTTTATGTTGAAATCAATCTCATCAGCTACCGGATTTTCCCTCGCGTTTCCGGGGGTCCAACCCCACCTTCTTACGCTTACAAATAATTTCAACGTACCTTTCTATCGCGAAATTCTCATGGCCCTAGGGATTAGCAGTGTTTCTAAGCAATCATGTTCCAACATATTGAAGCGTGGAGCTGGGCATGCCATCGCTATCGTCGTTGGTGGTGCTGCAGAAAGTTTGAGTGCTCGTCCGGGTACCGCAGATCTCACATTGAGAAGGAGGTGGGTCAAGAAAAGACTAACGTCTTCCTTATACTTATCAGCCCGTAGGCTAGGTTTCATAAAGATCGCGATTCAACATGGGTAAGCCATCGTATGACATATGATATTCACCCATTGTTTATGTCCGCGTCTCCAGAGCTGACCTGGTACCCGTGTTTTCCTTTGGCGAGAATGATGTATGTTCTTGGTTCTGTAGGAAGCTCGAATGTGTTGATCTCACCCTTCCTCTAGATCTACGAGCAAATGCCGAATGAAAAGGGCACCACCATCTATGCTTTGCAAAAGAGGTTCCAAAGCATGTTCGGATTCACACTGCCATTGTTCCACGGGCGTGGATTATTAAATTGTACGCCCTACGCCAGCCCTCGATACATGAGCTGAATTTCTCCGCCCGTAGATAATTTGGGATTAATGCCCTATCGTCGAAGGATCGTATCAGTTAGTAAGTTGTTTCGCCACTCTGAAATCCTGCTGTGCTATACAGTGAAATCCATAGTTGGCCGGCCAATACATGTCCAGCAATGTAATAAGCCGTCGATCGAGGAAGTGACCCGGGTGCAGACACTGTATATTGCGGAGCTGACTCGGTTCGTGAAGCATTTTTGGTAAAGTATCATTCCATCTGACCCAATCTACATAGAATTTGGAACACATACAAGGATGAATTTGCAAAGACGCGTACGAGGGAATTAAGCATCATCGACTAGAACACCCTTGATTTTCTCCTTATTTAAAGTTTACACGGGCATTTTTGGCAGAGCAATATCGGTAAAGACCCGAAGAAGCGTGTAAGAACGTTACCTTGAGTTTGGTGACCAGACCGTTGGAGCTGCAGGTTGCCCTTATACTGGTGCTTACGTGGAGATAGGTAGGTTCAACATACATCACGCTCTCGTCAGGCCTTACCGCGCGGACCCGGACATCGAAATCTTCTCAACCACATGGGCATGCTCGTTTATGGGCTCAACGTTCCCTTTCCTGAACTCTGTTATGCGTGCCAGTGGATCGAAGTGACCGAAATCAACCACCACCGTGGGCTAGACCCGCTTACATCATAGCGACGCGATGATAGTGATTGATTACAGAGGTTCCAGTCAGGTCATAACGTCCGAATCCCAGATTCTCTGGATTTCGATAACCCATCATAGGGACCTCGAATCGTTCAGAAGATAGATCACTAACACAGTTTTTCTGCTCCGCCCGACAGTTTGTTACCTTCGATCGACCTACCTAGAATTTTTTTTTTTTCGAGTCTAGCCTCGCTTTCAACCTGGTCTACGTTCTCCATTTACCCTCGCCGTGCTCGTGGCCACGACAAAGCCACAAAACATTGTGTAGGTATTCTTGACTTGATCGAGCCAGAGTCTCCATATATGGGGGGATCATCGACTTTGTGAACGCGTTCGCGAGAAGCTCGTTCATTTCCCGAGCCTTGTAGATTACTGCCAACCTCGAGTAGTGTCGATAATTGGTCGATAAGAGTGTTGTTTCTCGGGTTAGCATATGCAGAGAAGCCTCACTCGGCCGATATAACCGATCATTACCGAGTGTCATGTCGACGTAGCAAGCAGTGCATATCACTGCCATGTACTTCCTAACGCATATTCTTGGGATGTTGCGTGTGGTGGGTGATGAACGGAAAGCCTTATCAGCGAGTGCTTAGCCAACGAGCAAAGCCAGAAAGTCGGCCTCTAAATTTATATTGTCACACCGACTTGGGTCCGACTCTATTATTACCCTGGCGTGCATAAAGCACGAAACTTACATCACCACTTCTATCCCACCACTACCCAGAGTCCACCATCGGCCAGATCGAATCCATATCCCGTTTTCCCATCAACAATGGAGTCGGCCAACGCCAAAATGACCCCGTCATCAGACAAGATATTCTGCGTATCCAGGATGGTCACTCTCTTTGGATCCATCCTCGTCGCGCTGAGCTCCGGAACTAATTATGTGGGTATACGCGATACCACATGGTAGAGTGATACTGATAGAGGTTGGTTGCGATCAATAGATATACTCTGGTGAGTTGGGGTCGTTATTCGCTCCCCAGCTTTTCGTCGCTCATCACCCATCCAGCCTATGCCCCTCAGCTCGGCGCTCGACTTCGGGTATCCCATACGCAACTCAACATCATCGCTCTCGCGGGAAACAGTACGAGCTCACGTGTTCTCCCTTTTGCCCCTGGCTGATCTGTTCCCAGTGGGCGTATACACCTCCGGCCCCGTCTGGGGTCGTATTACCGACCGCAAAGGTCCACGAATCCCCCTCATTGGCGCTTTTATCTGTCTATTCTTTGGCTATCTGGGGATCAAACAAATGTATGACGACGGTACTGGCAATGGTTTGACCGTATCCGCAACTCATTTTGCGCTCCTCGTGGTATGCGGCTTCATGACCGGTTTAGGGGGAAATGCGGGGCTCGGTGCCGCGATGAATACGACCGCGAAGAGTTTTCCGCCGACCTCTGTGCGTCATCTTCCTCATGCACCTCCCGCGCCCGCTCACGTAGAGAACGTGTTCCTAGCGTGCGACCACCACCGGTCTTGTGATCTCGGGCTTTGGACTTTCCGCTGCATTCTTTTCTTTGCTTGCCCACACGCTCTTCCCTGGCGATACATCTGCCTTCTTGTTGACCCTTGCCATTGGGACAGCGATCCCGATACTTCTAGGTCTGTTCATCGTTAAGCCGATCCCCTTTTCCCAGACAAGTCCGGACGTGGCCGACCGAACAACGACCGAAAGTTATGAACCTATATCAAGTAGTGACGCTCTCCCTTACATTGGAGAGCCACAGGTGGCGATATGTTCGGAGCTAGAAGCGGATTCCGCGCCACTCCTGTCACACGACCGGGAATCTGGTTTGTATCACATGTCTACTTTCCCCACCCAACGTCGTGTTGACCTCCCGGCAGGTGTACTCCGCAGTAGAAATATCGGAGATAAAGACACGTTGCCAGATATTCACGGAAAACGACTTTGGCTTACTTCAGACTTTTACCTGGTGTTTGCGATCATGGGAATATGTAAGTGCCTATCATGGACACCAGGAATTGAAGTTTACCTGTTTACTGCAGGTAGTGGAACCGGTCTCATGTGTGGGTGCATCTGATTATCGGATGATGTTCCAATCCATAACCCTAATAGATATTAATAATGTTGGCTCGATCGCACAAGCGCTTTATGCTAAAACGCACCCTGTGTTTGATGATGTCGAAGCTTCCAAATGGCAAGCTGCACAGGTATCTATTTTGAGTGTGGGAAACTTTGCGGGTCGCGTTTTGATTGGTGAGCTTTTCGTGTTCGTTTCCACTGAACCTTTGCTAATCGATTATCAGGCTTACTGTCTGACTTTGCATACACCCGTCTCCGCATTCCACGCGCGTACGGTCTCTGTATCGTTTCGTTCTTTTTCATCATCTCACAAGCGGTTGCGCTGGGTGTGTCCTCCGTCGAGACATTATGGATAGCTACCCTTTCGTTGGGGCTTGCGTATGGATGCTTGTTTGGATGTTACCCTACGATCATGATCGAATGGTTTGGGCTGGGTATGTGCCTCATTGATCACCTGGCGGTCAACAACCGACGCCCCCGCAGCACACTTTTCTGAAAACTGGGGCTTCGTCTCATTTTCGCCCGTGTTGGGCGGAAATCTCTTCTCGCTCATGTTTGGGTACAACCTGGATATGCATGTGCCAGATCGCGACGACTCGCGCGGGATCGGGTCGTCCCTGGTGCGGATGTGGTCACGCGAGCTGCCTTCGGAGCACCAGTGTTTCGATGGCAAGATGTGTTATGTGGGGAGCTTGCAGGTGACGTTGGCGGCATGTATCGTGAGCCTTGGGTTAAGCTGGTGGGCGGTCAGACGGGATAAGAAAAGGGTGGAGCGTGTTAGTGCATAACCTTCTGGTGGTGTGCTTGGATTTAAGTGGAGGGCGAGACAGTGTAGTACTTGGACATTTGCTTACTCGTCTGAAGGAAGTCCTACTTGTTAGAATAGGAAGTTGTTCGGAGGTTAGGATTACAGGTTCGTCCCGATATCTAAGGCTCAGACGCCTCGTATCTGGCGGTTTACTGGCTACCCATCTCAGCCATTCTTGTCGTATGCTGCCGCGATTGTCCTCCACCGGAAGCCCATTCATTTTGTTCCTACGTTGGACAATCTTTACAACGTGATCAACCTGTCTAACTTCAGGGAGGGTCATCGCCTAGCGGAACCGAGGAATGGACGTAGTCGATGGGCCTCTCCACCAAGGTTGCAGGCGCCCAAGAACCACGCGATCACGCGATCACGAGACTATCAAAGCACTTTGAACCCAACATGGTTACATCAATGAGGAGCCAGATCGTGCTTCTCGCATCCGTTTGGCGTGCGTTTGGCAGAAGAACGTCGATCGGTCGCGTTCGTTCCACTTGGGGGGATACTACGGGGGTTAGATCCGGGCGGAAATCCTGCCGGCGGCACTGCACTGATCGGTTCGGGATCGGTTTGCCTCGCCTTTCGTTTCCCGTTCATTTTTCATACATAGTCCTTCGATGGTGATGGAGATCCATAAGTACAAATTTTCGGGCCCGCACAGAACGGGCAAAGATAGCACACGTTCTGATGCCGTGCATAGGGTTACTGCCGCCTTTCGACCATTCACTCGAGGCATTTGAGGTACGTAGGTTGAGCTAACGCTCATGGAACAGGATCCGGAAAACCGACGTTGGATATTTTTTGCGTAGCCTGCTAACTACGGTTGTGCAAAGGCGTTTGCAAATTTGTTTCGCCCTCACAGGATGAGATGAAAGGAAAGGAAATGAACGACTAGGTGAATAAACGAGTGTAGGTAGTTCAGGTATCAATGAAGCCTGGTATAAAGCATGTAAACAGCGAAAAAAGTATGAGCTGTCGGCAACGAACGATCGAGGAGATGGGTTGCGAAGGGATGACTGGCTGTCAGAAAAAAACGACGGTGCCCAATCGTGCCCGGATGGGCAGATGTGTACATGCTCATGACGTCGTGCTATTTGTGCCGTTGATGTACGGCGCGCACACGTTGGGATCATGCAAGTCCGCAGGATTCTTGGTGAGGAATCCCATCTCCACGCCCTCGAGATAGGACCTAAAACCGACGCGACGCGATCGTGAGTCGCCGCATCACAGAACGGTTCGAGCCACGTACCATTGTCGAGCCAGAGCGGTTCCGTTCGTCAGATCCGAAATCTCGGTCTTGAAGTTCCAAAACTAGTGGGTTTGTTCGTTGAGACGGGTGAATTTGGATTGGACAAAAATGAATTCTTACGAGCCATCCAGCACCCTTGCTGTAAGCCCATTTTTGAGCATCCGCCCACTTGTAGAGGAAATCATCCGTGGCGTTGAATTGAGTCGGAAGTCCCCATTCACCGAACCAAAGAGGTGAGTCACCGAGGGCAGCATCAGCTTGAATGCGTTGCAGGTCTAAAGTACACGGCTAGTTCACGAATACCAATCTGGAAAATGCTACATGACGACTTACTGCACACGCTTGTCAGGTAGGCATCTGGATTCGCAGCGGCAACACCCTGGAAAACATAATGAGTCCAATGACGAGATATGCCACGTAAGCTACATTACCCCAAATCTGTGATCGTGTGCATGAGTAATGGATACGTAGGCATTCATCAGCAGCTTACGAGTAGTACAAATGGTTGTCGTAACCCTGTGGTCCTATCGCAGCGGCTGCGGGGTTGGGAGGGTTGTTGTATTGCCAATTGACATCCATGAAGCTTGAAGTGGTATAAGCTACACTGTATACTGTGAATACGGAGTCTTACTTGGTGACCAACGAAGACTGATCGCATTGGAACGAAGGCGATGTAAAGATGTCTTGAATGCCGAGCGTGTAGCCGAGGCCGATGATTATAGGAATCGCATCCTTGATCGCTACTGAAACTTGAGGATTGAACACCGTCGACAACGCTACATCACTAAGGGCAGCAGTGAAGTTGCTCGACGATATAGGAATGTCCAACGATACACCAGGAACTGGAATGCCAAGGGTGAACTCTACAGCACGGACAGTGTCAACAAAGTTTTTCTGAACTGAGACACAGAATGAGTCCAATTTGGTTAATAAAGGTCTGAGGGATGGAGAACCCACATTCGCCGTAGTCAGGCGTCAAAGCAGCATTCATGATGGGTTCATTAACAGCTTCAATGGCGAAGACGCTGCCAAAGTTGGGGTCGAGGTGTGAGAACGCTGTCATTACAGCTGTCCAAATCAATGCCCGATGATAGTTGTACGGCGTCTAGCAAGCCGATCAGTTAAGCTCGATATGGTAATAGTGGGCACGAACATAAAATTGAACGTCATTAGTGCAGCTAACGTGTAGTCAGCTTCGGCGAATCAATGCAAACGTTGGGCCACGTACTTTCCAGTGAATTGCTGCATGGGTGTCTGGACGCCTGGCGGTGCGTGGTGATCCAAAATTGCCTGAATTCCATAGTCCTTGAGCCATTTCAAGCCGCGGCGCTGCCAAATTGAACCATGTTAGAAGAAGAAATTCCCCGTTTTAAAACCCATACTAGGTAATAAAAACCTCCATGAGGGAATGTTTCTTCCGGCGTCAGGAGGGCTTCGATGATCCAATACCCGATCTGTATGGTGACACGGCTTCATAAAACGGGGTGGTCATTGACAGGCTCTTGCGTACCGGGACTCGGACTGTGTTGAGTCCCAATTGCTTGAACTTCTGGACATCAGACTCGGTGAACCAGGTATCCCAATGTTGCGCAAATTTCTGGTCAACCGTTGTGGGATACGCTTTGGCAAATGCGCTTGATACTCGTACATGAGATATACGTCATATTGGACTGCAAGTTCGACTCACTACTCGGTTGCAATGCATTCGGAACAATCGGTGCATATCTGCCCGCCCATGTCGACCCATCCTGAACACCGTCAGAACAACTCGCATTGAACACGAAGGGCATCTATACCTTGAGGGAGCATCCAAGACTCGAGAACAAGCCTTGTAATAACGCCGACGGAGGTCAACAGTCGAGCCGAGAGTTGGGTTGGTGCGCGCACCATGAACCAAGGTTTACACCATAAATCTTGAATTCAGGTAGCCCAGCAAAGACCTGTGAAAAGAGCGTCGAGAAAAGAGATAAACCTAGCAGTAGGTTCTTCATCGTAAGATTACAGAAAGGGTTTGAACCTGCCAGAGGTTTCGCCAGAAAACGCCAAATTTATATCCCGTCGGCACTCACTCGGAAGCAGCATGTTGTTCCGAAAGGGTCCTATGATCACATCACATACTGTAACGTGAAGGGACCCTACTTCTCACGATGGATTCTGTTGTATATATACTTGTACATTTGACTGCCATCTCGAAGCGCCTATCATCACGCGCTTCGATGGTGACCTTTTTTTGTCCTGTGGGATTACCTCGGTTTCAAAATGTTAGTAACTGACAGCGACGACATACCTCGCTTGACATGAACTCGATCAGCGTCAGAATTGGCAGACCCCGACGACCCATCTCTGCCAGAAGGAGGTTACACTCACTGGCGGTCACTGGGGTGCAGCGTTCGGTTCAACTTCGCACTCGCCGTAAGTCTGACCACCACGCAGCGGTAAAGTTGGATTTACGTCTAAGCGTGTCCCTAAAAATAGCCACCCTTCGACATGGACATATTTTCAGATCATAGTCTCACGGGAGTCTTCATGTACCTTTCCTGGCATGATGTACAGCCAACATGTCGATTGTATTTTCACAGAAAACGACCGCATTTTAAAAGATTCCAGGCAAGTGGTAGGTGTCCACGAGGTGCATGTGTTCCACTGTCAGAGCCACACCCGTGAAAAATAGCTGGTGCGGGGCCCGGATGGAACACGCGCACGGCAGAATGTGGCATATCGTCAAATCGTTTACTGATCGATCGCAGCGGTCGAAAGGGTCAGGTATTATTATTTGCACTGAAGCCTGGTGAACGCGAGTACGGACAGTTCTGTGTATGATGCTCGGATTCACATCAACGTTAACACCCACGCCCCGGACCGCCATAATAAGACAAGATGACATATGTCTAATGTTCAAGACACAACGTCAATGATGAGTTACTCAGGCTCGCGAGATTCCGGGAGAATATAAGCGCACAACTACCTCGTTCAAGTACCTTTCGGCAATCAATCGGTCAGAGATGGGTAACACCGAGGACGGCGCACAATTCCCCCGGTCGGGGACGTCCCTCGAAGAGGAGAAAAAAGTCACTGGGACCCAGTCTCCTACGGAGAAAAAATCGAACGTGCGGTCACAAGATATTCCTGAGGGTGATTTTTCAGGCTGGGCAACTGCCATCGGCGCGTACGTACACGCCCTACCCCACTCACGATCTCTATCACCCTAATAAGTCTCTGAACAGATTCCTCGTCCAGTTTTGTACGTACGGGTGAGCCGTTCCAGCGAGCCGCGTGTTCTTGGTCACGCGGTCTGTCTATCAAAATTTGCTAACCATTCATCTTCTATGATTCAGATATTCTATCTCTTTTGGAGTATATCAAGGTATGGCGGACGTTTCTCCGCCCGCGTGGAATACGCTAATCCCAATCCGCTTGAGATATCTACGCTCAAAACTACATTACCAACGAAACGTCCTCCACCATCGCGTGAGTCGCCCCACTCTGCGTTCATGCGTATCCGTTTCACTTTTGGGTCGAAGATGGATCGGAAGCATAAACGCATTTCTGTCCGAAATACTCGGACTCGCAGCAGGCAGATTGTATGACCGCGGATATTTGTGAGCACGCAGATGAATCAATTGTTGTCCTAATTTTGACTCGACTACACCTAGTTATCATCTCCTTTACGGGGCATCCTTGCTCCAGGCTTTTTCCCTTTTCATGCTTTCGCTAGCGCATCAGAACAACTTCTATCAGGTAGGCATACACCCTATCCGAGAACCATCGCTCAAGATTGACGAGGGTACCAAGGTCTTTCTAGTTCAAGGTCTTGCATCTGGATGTGCCGTTGGGTTACTGTATGTCCCCTCTATGGCGATCCTGTCCCAGCACTTTGAGAAGCGCCTCGCACGAATCATGACGTTTGCCTCTGCTGGCGCTTATCTCGGTGCGGTGGTGCACCCCATCATGTTGAACAACACGATCAATGGCCAACTCGGCTTTGCGAATGGTGTTCGAGCCAGTGCTGGGCTCATCAGTGGGCTTTTATTCATCGCCTGTCTGCTGATGAGAACGAGGTCAGCACCCTCCGAATCTCACATCAACTTTCTTGCTGCCACCAAAAAGTGCGGCCGAGACAGCGCGTTCATCTTTGGATGCCTCGGGTACGTCGCATCGATCCTGTCTCAGCGGCACCGTGGGCCCGTTTGACCTGTACATTAGGCTCACCATCGTTGTCGTGGCGTTTTATTATCCTCTGTTTTATCTCCAACTCGACTCTGTCAGACACGACTTGGGAAATACATTTTCCTTTTATTCAGTTGCGTCGTTACTTCTTCATCCCCATCCACGACGGGTAATCTAAGCCGGACGATGGGCGTAACGAACAGCTCGTGATCATGAACGCCTCAAGTTTCATCGGCCAGCTCTGCTCGACTGTGCTCGTGGGGTACCTCTCGGTCCCTACGGTGATCATCACCGCCGCGTTCGGGTGCACTGTCATTCTCTTTGGGATGATCGGTGTACACACCATCGCCGGCGTCGTCGTCTTTGGCATCTTGTACGGGTACTTCTCCGGAATGTGTGCGTACTCTTGGTTTTGATACGCCGGTCCTCGGGTCAGATTTTTACGTGTCAGTATCGCTGAACCGTGCCCAGTTTTAGCAATGTGGTCGCCCGTCATGGCAGTGCTCACCCCAAATCGCTCTGAGCTAGGGTAAGATGCCTGTGAAATGTGAACATCGTTTCAGAACCAACGCGCTGTATCCTCGACAGGGTTCGCATGGGTGTTGCCTGTGCGGCAATGGGTGCGTTCGTTAAACTCCTTCACATGCGCGCGCACTCTGACTGGGTTGTCGTCGGAAATTGTTAGCGTTCGGTGGTCTCGTTGGTCAGTTCCCGAGCCCCATGTCACCTCCCGAACAGATGACACAAGATTCTCCCAGGTCCGCCAATATCCGGTGCGCTGCTCACGTCTGCATACATCTGGTGGCGTGGTGCCGTTTTCAACGGGGTATGTGATACATGGATGACCGTTGCACAGTTCGGGCATTATAATTCCAACATTGCCCTTATGTTTTGCAGGTCGCAGGTGCCGTCGGATGTGCCATGTTTATCGTCATGCGACACATCCTCGTTCAACGATCCCGAGAAACATCTGTCTCCATGTCAACGTCGACGCCAGAGCGACATAACAACACTCCAGATAAGGCTGAAGTCGAGGCCCGTTAGTCCGGGAGAGGGCGAGATAGTTATCGAATTAGACAACCCGTACAGTTCGCAATCCGAGTGCATACATACTGCACCGAGGTCGCCGGTCACGCTGTCTACCTCTTCCCTTGACCCTCTCGCACTTCCGCACCCATCACGTCCTTGAGAACGCGCCAAGTTTCTTCGCCAGGATCGCACTTTTTGAGGGTATCGTAGTCATACCACACAATCGCCCCTTCAGAGTCTGCCACGATGGCTTGCTGCGCGTACGAATAGGCCGCGGCAGCGAGCGTAAACTGCGTTCGGCTCGACGACACGATGGCCTTGTGCCCGATCAACAACTGGGAGAGCGCGACATCAGTTTCTAAACCGGGTCAGTGAGAGAGTGCGATACACGCACGGTGTCGGGGAAAGTGACGGGACGTCGAAAGTGGACGTGGATAGATTTGAGGATGAGGGAGACGCCCTGGCCGGCGAGCATGGCTTGCACGCGTGCCTCACCGCCCAAGAGGTTTCCCAGTTCGATCACCCATTGCATGCGACCCTGGATGGTTGGACGCGTATGTAGATCAGATACGTGTGCCTCGGACCGGGACGGAGGGAGCTTACCGATTCGATGAACCGTACTGGTTGAGAGGAGCGAAGGTGAGCACGTACGACCCGCGCGGGCTGGACTTACGATAGTGGGCGTTGTTGACATGCCTGTCAGGAGATTTCAGCGTGTGCACGTCACGGGCGACACGGAGCAGGTTCGTACCGAAAGGCGTCGTGGTGTCCCCAGACGATGCTCTGCTCCCAGAGCGAACCCGCGCCGTACCCGAGCGAGAGCAACTTGGCGCGTGCTTGTGCGGCGGGGTCAGGCTGGTCGTGTTGTGGTGCATGCGGGGCGGCGGTAACGGAAGTTGGAATGGGCTCCTGGGTCGTGTGGAGCTCCGTGGGGAGTTCGTCCGGGGATGCGGGACCGATAGAACCGGGGGGGATATGGAAAGGAGACGACGGGTCACGAAAGGCGTCTTGGAGGGACTGGAGGCGGTTTCAAGGGAGTCAAACCGTAGGCCCATACCCACGTTTGGGAGGGGGAGCTCACCTTAATAGAGGACCCGCTTATAGGTCGGTTGGGAGGTGGACTCGGATGGGGTCGGAGGAGACGCACGAATGGGACATGGGGAAGGCGAAACATGGCTGGAGTACGGCGTGGAGTCCGACTTCTACCCACAAGATAACATCTCACGAGTGGCCGAGTCAACCTAGTTCCCAACGAGCGAAGCGCGCGTAGTCAATTCGACACCACGTCTAACGATTCCTACTACACACACACGCTGGCGACCAGCACGATGCATGGTCTCGGGAATAAAGTGTCTCTTGGTAAACTATGGTAAATATATTATATGATGTCGTGAAATTCATTGTGTCCATGTGCACCGTCTGCTACACACCACCATCTCTCTGCCCTTGTGCACTCCGAGTCCTATAAGCATCGCGGTCAAACGAATAGTCTGCCACGTCAGTTCGTTCCGTGTCTTGCTCCGAGCCAAGTTGGGCCAGCTCCAACTCCACGGCTGCCATCGCTGCGATCTGTCTGTTGACCTCGCGACTCAGGTCGCGCGTCGAATCCTGTCGCGATCGAAAATGTCGCAGGTTGAGTACGAGACGTTGTCCGGTCACGGAGAGAACCGGGTATGTGATTCTGTAGTACCGATCGTCAGACACTGAGTTGTGCATCAAGAGTTTTACTCACAGCACCTGGAGGAAGTTCCTTGGGTCCTTTTAGAAACGTACCGTCAGCTTGCAAGCCCCCGCCGTGGTATCCTGCGATCCACTTACCACCCTAAAGATAGACCTGCGGCCATAATCACGGTGAAAATGTGAACGCTACAGTGTCAAGCAGAAAGACGTACCAGCATACCATGGCAAACGCCACATGGAACAAGGTTGCCTGTGTGTCTATCAAGACCGACGCCGAGAATAATCTCTGGAAACTCTTACGGTATAAAATACAATGCCTTCAAAGATACGTCAGAAGGGCGAACATGGTGAATGGATCACAGTTTGCTCACCGTCTCGCACAAGTAAACGGATCAAAGGTGATGAGGAAATACTTCTAGCTCCCCCCATGGACCGATAAAGGCTACGAGATGTGACTATTACAATGGAGCCATCGATAAGTAGCCTATTGCATGATGAGAACTAAGTACGACGCGTGTCGATTCGTGTTCAACTCACTGTAGGAGCCAGTACATCCACTGAAGAATATCGCGGTCATTCCTGACACGATTTGGAGACAGGTAAAACGTACAAGGTCTGCAGCTGTACAACGGTGAGATTGAGAACGTGAAAAGGAAAAGCGTGTGACATACGGCCCCATGGCAGCACACATATACCAATTTCACTCAGATATTCGAATTGTATAACTGTAATGCATGTTTTGAGAGATTGATAAAAGGCCCAGAACATACGCGTCAGACTCGCCAGCAAGATCCTCCAGCAGCAAAGTAACTCCCACCACAATGATAGCCAGACCATAAAGAAAATACAGCGTATTCGCAAACCAGGCGATGCCACGCCTGAGTCCCAAGATAGCACAGGTGCGCATTACAACGAAAACTATGCCTGCTGGTCAGAAATGAGCGATTTTGCGGTGCGGTGTACTCACAACGAATCGATTCCCCCGAAAAGATGGTGAATAGTGGCCAGTAGAATTGGAAAAATACACAAAACTAGCGGCAGATGAATAGTACCGCGGGGTGATCAAGAACACGATGGAATATACTTGCATTTCGAGACCCATGGCTCAGATAGCCAGTTTCCTCCATCGCGATGAACGTTTGTCCAACCAAATTGCCATAGCGATTGATTAGGAAAAGGGCTTTGACGAGCGTCCACGGTGCGTTCCAGATATGCGCTACCTGTTGCGACACGTTTCGAACGATCAAAGTCACACTCATTGGAACACGTACCTCGAGCGGAAGTGTCAAGAGATAATCATAAACGAGTAGCGTGTTTCCTGCAAAAGCGACTAGTCTAAAGCGGATGAGCTGTCAACGTTCGAGGCACTGCACATAAGCTCACTTGCGAGTGAAGACCTGGCCCAAAAATACAGATGGGTTGGACATGCCCGGAGGGGGAGAAGGATCGATTCGATGGAAGGAGTGAATAGTGAAACCTAAAAGGATCGAAATGCATAATAATAATATCCGACGTATGAATGGAGTTTTCCTCACGTCACGTCACCAGTTGCCGTGCCTTGGCAAACGACGATGCTCGGAAGGCGTCGACAAACGTCGAAGAGCACCTCAGTAAGTGGGAACATGCATTTTCTATCGGTCAACGAGATCATTCCTGACCACTGGCTCCGGGAAGGTGATTCCAACCGAAAACGCCCGCGGTTTTCTACTCCCCATTAACAGACTGTTATTATCATGAGACGTTGGGCGTGTGCCTGCGCCAATATGTGCATTTGGTCTTATCATATTAGGTCCTCAAAACAATTTGAAAACACCAACGGCTGGATCATCGTTGGGACCTGGCACACGACGACGATGAGTCGACCACCCGAATCCGAGTTACATGATTAATCCACCGTGTAGCCATCATCGTCACAATAGCGAGCCTGCAAGGAAGAAAATCGGAGCTCCACTACAGCCTGCAACTAAGAGCCAGAATGATTTTCACACTCGCGAACCTTCGCCATCACCTCACTCGGTTCCGCAGCGTCTTCCACCGTCGATGCGATGCGTTCGTTATATGCGTAGTCGCGGGAGACATCGTGCCTTCCGTTATCTCTTTCGTTACCACGGGCTCGTACGACCGTGTAGCATGTAGCAAACGACGCGAGGCTGTACCCCCTCGACGTGTTTCAGATCGATTTGAGCCCAACGAACCGGTTCTATTCAATGATCATCACCGCCGCTGATCCAGTCCTGGAGGGCGACCCGTGTCCATCGTTATTCCGACGCCACTACGCTATTTCGTCGTCGGGCTGTTCCCGCACGAACGATCATCCAGGTCGCCTCGTGTTGACAATGAATAACAGAGCCTCGGAGGTGGCAACAGGATGCGTTTGTAACCGTAATATGTAGCGTCGAACGGAGACGTGCGGTAATGCAAAATCCAATACCCATCAGACCTGCGTGCTGTTGGCGATGCAGCCTCGTCTTGCCAGCACCATGCTTGCTTTAATCATATATCATGACGTCGGTTCAGCGTGGTCTTTCACCTCGTCGCTCCTCGACCGAGAAACGCGTCTCTCACACGTTCCGCGGGTAGGGGAGGGGATATATGCGCATGGAGATGTGGTGTAAAGTGTGTTGTACCCCCAAAAGTAATAATTTGATGAGCACGTGTATGCAGCAAAACGGATATATTACGTCGGTCTCAAGGTTCGAAATAGAACCAACCGACAGGCTAACCGAGGCTGACGGAACTAGCCGATATGAATACCTACAGAGCTGGCATATTCCGACATCTCAGGGATTGCGCTCTCGGCAATACTCAAAATCTGCCGACAGAGTTTATTGAAGAATGCCTTGGTACTACTGTTGGATTTACTTCGATGGCCATTTTGCTGATCCGGCGGTGCCCTTCTCAGCCACCTTGCAAGCACAACACATGAACGGTACGATCTGTTTCCTTGAGTCAATGTACACATCTAATGTCTCGCATCTTGCCGGGGCAATTGTTACACCCATTTTGCATCTGTCATCTTGCGACACCTTCCAACCAACTACCGACGTGTAGTAACCCGGAACTCGCCGCTTCTGTGGGACCACATCCACCTATGGGTAGCTGTTATCCCACCCATGTCTCTCACCCACTTATCCCTACGAGCGTCCTGTGTTGCACGTTACTTGCTAGTCGTGGGTACCGAGATCAAACAGAAGAACCACTGTTCGACCGTTCGAGTCCCTGCCTCGGTTTGGCTTCATCCAGCTCAACGTCCATCGCTGCTATTTACCGATTTACTTCCCGGCTGAGGTCGCTTGCCGAATCCCTGTACCATCGGAACCGGCGCAGGTTGAAGAGGAAACGTTGTCCAATTACGGTGAGGGCGGCGCTGACAATTCAGCGACGGCGTAAAGCACATCACTGGTTTCCTCACAACATATGGAGAAAAGTTTCTCGGATCCTTTGCAGTGTACCTTCAGCTCCCACTTCCCATAAGGAGTGTCTAGTGCGATTCCTCGCAGTCCTGATCGTGATCTCGTGTCAAAAGGGCTACAACGACACGTCAAGAACAACGCACCAACAAGAAATGAAAAGCAAGTTATTAAACAACGTTTCCTGCAAAAATGTCGAAGGGATGTCCTAGATTTCGCTGGTTTGAGCTCACGATGTAAAACAAAACAGCTTCGAGTCCCATCAGGATAACGAAGCGATTCAAGGGATGTTACTTACCATCTCTAACAAGCAGACGGACTAACCTGGAGGATCCACGGGTCCCCCCGGCGAATCTATAAAGACTGAAACACACAGCTGCTAACATGCAGCGATTGAGGAATATTCTAGTTTGTGAATGAAGACGGTCATGGACATCCAAGTTTGATTTATCCACGCTATAAACCAGAACGTCCACTGAAGACTAAAGCGTGGAGTTGACGAAGGAGTGGCTATTGGCAAGCGCATAGACCAATTTGATCAAGGTATTCGAATTCGATGACTAACCAAACGACTCAAATATAAAATTTGATGATTTTGAACGACGACACATTACTCACGATTCATGTTCAGTGCGAGCAAGCGGGTTGACACCACGTAGGCACCCATAGCATAAAGAATATACAGAGTATTTACCGCCCATGCCACGCGGCGGCTGCTTTTCAGGACTGCACAGGTGCGCATCAAAACAAAAACTGCGCGCAGCCGTCAAAAATGGGCATTCTCGGACAACTTGCACATACGATGGATGGACTCCCCCGAAAAGGCCGCATATAACGGACAATACAGTTGGAAGGCGATGCAAAACTGTCGAATGGGGGAATATAATAGGCGAAGAAGAGAAGTGTACATTTCATGAGCTGTGGCTGAGAAATCCGGTTTCTTCCAACATGATGAATGTCTGTCCAAGTAAATTGCCATACCGGTTCGTCAAGAGCAATTTGGCGAGAGTCCATGGTTCATTCCAGATGTGTGCTACCTACCGCAAGACATGTTAGACGAGCGCACAAAATATACTTCGAGAGGAAGGGTCAGGAGGTAGTCATATACGAGTAGAGTGTTTCCTGCAAAAGCGAGCAGTCTTGGTGGAATAAGTTGAGTACACTGCTTGCTTGCGAGTGAAGACCTGACCCAAAAATGATGAGGGTATCGACATGGATGACCCAGCCCAATAACGGATAGGGTAATTTTGAAGCAACGAGAAAGCACGCTTGGATCAGAGTTGCACTTCCAAGTTGCTTGGGGGCGTTGTAGGCATCGTCACGTAGAGATTTCTGTGGGCTAAGTAGCTTCGCAATAGCTATATGGGTACGATTGTTGGTCACGTGTACTTTGTTCGTCAGGGATTTTCCGAAGACTCCCAACCCATTCATATTGATTAGGAACATCGCGGCCCTGTCAGTGTCAGGTGGATTTAGAATTTACCATAGCTAGTCGCATGTGCTAGGGTCCCATTTCAATCCTGGATAATTCATCACGCCGACGGTGGCACGATCAAAGAAGACACATAAGGAAAATAACCCCTATCGCGTGGCTCAACCGTGTGTATTTGTCATCCTATCCTGCCTTCGCCTTCGTCGTTGTCGATGGTGATGTCCACCAAACTTTTCCTCCTCCTCTTCGTGCAGTCCATCCCCCCCGCAGTATTTGCCCACTCACATCACGACGACGTCTCCGATGAACTGCTACACGCCCCCATCGATGCCGTCCTCATCCTCCACATCGGCCTCCAAGCACTGGTCTGGGGTGTCCTCTTCCCCGTGGGTATGGTCCTGGGTCTCTCGCGTAGTCGTTGGCATGTCCCTCTCCAGGTCTCTTTTTTCCATTCCACAGTGGCCGTCCGTTGACGAGCTTCGCCCCAGAGTCTTGCATTTGCACTAACATTTGCGGGCATCATCCTCGGCCATGCACACGGAGGCAGGCAGTTTCGCCGTTCCTTTCATGGCTCGCTTGGCTCTTGGATCCTCCTTCCTATCCTCGCCCAACTCTCCCTTGGCATCTATCTCAAACTGCACATTCACGAGAAGACGCTTAGACCGTATGCCGTCCGTGCCCACGGCATTCTTGGACGCATATGGCCGATATTGGGCTGGGTGCAGGGCTTGTTTGGCGTCATCGTGCTAAGAGACCTCTGTGATGAAGCAGGCGCAGGGCAGTGCGCTGCGCACTATATCATGGTGAGAGATGGCGCGAGTTGCTGTCTCAAAATTGTTGACGCGCGTGTTATCCTAGGGAAGCGCGTTTATTGGATATGGGATCATCATCGCTCTCTTACTCGTTCTGGGTGAAAATTGGGTACGTCATAGTGGGCGGAGTCCAGAGTGGTGGGACTCGTGGGTCATCATGGTTTGGGTTGGTTGGCACACTCAAAGCGGCGAATCCTGGCTCAACCCTGATCTTGCAGGGTATTGTAAATACGTTCACCGAGCATCATGGAGGTGCATGGTCTGTCAAAGATATGCAACATACGTATGTCTCACGTTTTCTCTTGAATTACTCTTCTGATGTCACGAAGTGTACTGGGAATAATTTGGTGGGCGGGTGGTGCATTAGGCATCTATCTTGCTCGTAATAATCAGGCAAGTCACTTTCCCCTTGTCCTCGACACATTAGCTCAGCGTACTGCAGAGAAATGTTGTTCCGGGTTTGATGTACGTCGTCCTGCATATGTTCTTGCCCACCGGAATCATCACGCCACCTTTCACCATAGTATAATTTTGACCGGTTGGGCCATGTCAGAACACGCCCAAGCACTCATGTTGTCTACAAAAGTGAGCTGAACTTCCTTTGATTGGTTAATTTTTCTGTTTGACCCGTCCCTTCAAGGTACATGCAATGTTTGGATATACACTCATGCTTGCTGGACTCGCACGGATAATCGATGTGTGCTTCATAACGACGAGCTCACAGACGGGATCACTTGATGACAACGAGAGCGAGCACACACTCGGATCGGGGATCAATGCACATGGCGATTCCAGATCGAGATCAAAGGTAGCACGCACTTTTCGGCATTTGCCCCCACTTGTGCGTATACCGTTCACTGTGTTTGGCGGTGTTTCTCATGACTAGGTGATGCCCAGTTGCTCATAGCGGCAGGGTAAGGCGTTTTCGTCGATAACTCTTTGACACAGCCTTGTTGACCTACCTGACAGATTGTTGTTCATGTCGGCGACAGATGAAGAGCTCAATGCCGTGAATGATACGGGGATGGATCACGTGACGTACGTGCTAGGGATGTACAGGTCCGTCGTCTCTCCTGTTTATATGCGTGTGCTGACGAGCATGCCAGTCTGGCATTCCTGTTGTACCTATTCACACTCTTCCTTTTCAATCTCTATGCCACGTCGGGGAGGAACGCGACGACGCAGGGGCACGACGTCATCTTTTCTGCACCAGCAGACGGTGGGATCGAGCTGACGAGTCCGAGAGATGCATCCAAGTGGTACGCGCCCGTACCGAGGGAGGAGAATACGGCGCATGTGTTGGGGGAGGATGAGGATTGAGTAACCCCGTGTGGTTCGACATGTATGTACAGTGGTGGGCCTCTGCGAGAGGTTTGTCGTGTGTATTGTTGTCCTGCTGTGCAACCTACTATGATGATAGGTTACGGTGGACCGACAACACAATGGATGCGAGTGCGCCTGCACTTGTGCATGGAAAACATTCGAACGTGAGGGATATTACATAAAACGCCGTATAAGTCAGTACGTACCGCATAACTTGCACGAGGCAACGCACGAGGTAACCGTCCTTCCGAAATGTGGTCACACCTTTATACTCACCCGCCATCCTGTGCGGCGACATTCCTAGAGAGATGCCACTGGCAGTGGGCTCAGTGGATGCTTGCTTCCAGCGTATTCTCAACGAGATCTCCACCATCTCACAAGAAATCCGTGTCTCCGCACAGTCATCTGTGAACACTCAAAACTGCAATGTGTTCGAAAAGCTCTGTCGCCAACTGGAAACAATACAGATATCTGCTAACTCCATCGTGGTCGCCATAACGAAGGCTTCACTGACAGATTATACCATCGATGACCGTTTGACGGACTGGCTCACCAGTGGAGAACCACGCTCATGTTTGGGGAAGTTGAAAGAGATGCACGATATGCTGAAGGTCTCTGGCAGAATTCGACCGGCCCTTGCGCCTGCGAGGCAATTCCAAGCCACCGAAGATCCACTTACCGCAATCGCAGTCCTCTTTGACAAGTACAAGGACATTTTCCACTTCTTGCTCGCCACCGACATCTGGTTAGTCTTGCAACGATTTTCTCGACGTGGGCTTGACTCTGGTATTCAGGAATCACGAGAGACACCCCAATCACGAAGCTCAAGTGCCGCAAGCCACTGTTCTCCCCCCAATGGAGGGAATGCAGCAAGATCCTCATGGAAAGAATGTGTATGTATTGTGAACTCTTTTGTATTTGATTAAGATGGCACTACAACAGAATATCGTCAAACGGGGCGAAACATCCGTCAGAAAAAGAACAGGCAATGGCAATACGACGTAAGGGGGAACCGTTCTGTTTCGTACTCAAGCCTGCTGACAATGCCGTGTTTCCAGGGGAAAAGCTGCATGAAGCCTTACGATGGCTTTCTGCATTCAATTGCACGGAAAAGCATAATAGTATGCTCAAGCTACGTCAAGAGGGCACCTGCGAGTGGTTTCCAAACACTGATGCATACCAAAAATGGAGGTTTGAAACCGATCGTTTCTTATGGTTGCATGGCAAAGGTGACGGGTCCGGCACTTTGCGAGTCACCCCAGCTGATATCACGAACCAACGCAGCCGGCTGTGGAAAGTCGGTCTTGGTGTGAGTTTATCTTTTTCCCATCACGAACTTATATGTACTCACTCGCTTAGTGCATCCACAATCGAGCACTTGAAATCTACTCTACGCCATGGTGAAGTAATGGTGTTCTTCTACTTCGATTTCCAGAATAAGCGGTCAAGCACTTCCGTTGCCATGATGCGGTCCCTACTCTCACAACTCCTCTGTCACTTCCGCGATCTCGGTATAAACCCTGAGGATATTCCTGATAGAATACTCGATGGGAAAAGCAAGGGCACTTTATCTCTCGACAACGTTGATCAAATGCTCGACCTGGTATTATGCGCTGTGAATTGCTTTCTTTGGTATCCCCTCATCGTGATTGATGCACTTGACGAGTGTGCCGATATCGAGGTACTCCTGCCCACTCTCGACAAACTGAAGGTGGATGATGTTCGGCTATTGGTTACAAGTCGACCATACGAGAACATGATGAGCCGTTTTGCACGGTTACATTCGCTTTCCTTCCAGGACATGGCAAAGGACGTGGCTACAGACATAGCGCTACATGTCATACGCGAGATTGACTCGCACAAGGAGCTGAGAGCTGCTGATGCGAAGATCAAGAATGGGATACGCCAACAATTGAACGGAAAGGCAGAAGGGAGGTGAACTATCATGTTTCACACCGTCAGTTTGCAACTCATCACCACTATTTATTAGGTTTCGATGGGTACAATGTCAATTGGATGTGCTGAAGCAGTGTGTCTCGGGGGCTGAGTTGAAGGAGGCACTGGAAAATCTCCCAAATGAGCTGGAAACGACGTATGAGCGGATACTGGGGAAAATCGACGAGCGAAGATCAGAAGGAAAACTCGCACGGCGTACCCTGGTTTGGCTGTCGGTGACGTTGATGCCATTGCACCTGGCTCAAGTTATGGATGGACTTTTGTTTGACACCAAGCATGGACAGATTGGCTATCAGTCGAAGGACTTGCTAAGTTCGCTGTCAAGTCTCGTCTCGTATAGTAAAGAAACCGATGTTCTTTCGTTGTCTCACTTCAGCGTCAAAGTACGTTCCCATCATTGCCTTAGTGATCACTGTCTAAATCATGTTTTCACAGGAGTACCTTACCACTGGCAGCCGCATCGCGCTACAAATGTATTATATCATCCCTCACATGGCCCATGCTGATGTGGTTCAAATGTGCATGCGGTACCTCTCTGTCTTCTTGGAGCAAGAAAAATACACCAACGACTATGTGATGCTATCGAAAACCTTCCCGATGCTGTCCTACGTGCTCTGCCATGGCTTTGATCATATGATACACGTGGAGTCCAGTTCAGTTGTCGTCCTCAAAGAGCTTGAATCCCTTGGGGCAGATGTCCACCGTCACCCAACTCATTGGGACCGACTTTGCGAGCTGCGTGAAGAGGAGCTTCGATGGCCATATCCCACGTGGCCCTCGTCAAGACATGACATGGTGCTTTACATCCTCATTGCTTATTCCTCTCCTGGCCTTCTCCGGGCATACCTGTCTTCTCACTGCCCTCTCCGACCTAGAGTTGGGACGAGTGCTCTCGTATACGCTACAGAACTCCGAAAGACAGAGCATGCAATGGCTCTCTTGACGTGCGGAGCTGACGTGGATGAGGGCGGCTTGATGATCGACGACTCTTGCAAATCCTCCCCAGTCGATGTCGCTATCGATGTTGGCAATGATATTCTTGTTGGTGAATTCTTGGATAGAGGTGGTACTTTATCACCAGAGACAATCTCAACTGCAGTTTGCATGCCATGGTGTACTATTCATGTGCTTGCGAAGATCATGGAAACCGACAAGTTTGCAAACTGGGCAAAGGAAATCGGTGACGAAAAGCTCTATCGTGCGATTTTTAATAGTGCGAGGCCGTGTGCAGGGGACAGCAAGAAAGCAGACGAAGATCATGTCGTACTGGCATGCAGATTGCGCGAATTTGGCATCGACCTCTCCCCTGATAGTCAGTTCGGGTCAGAGCTGATCGAGCGAGCTTTGCATGCCGCGCACACGTCAATGTTGGAATACTTGCCTCCACGTAATCAGCCACCACCCTCTGGGCTGCTTCTCACTGCAGCAACTGGTGACATATCTGAAACTGTCGTTGTAGTTCGCTTCCTACTCCGGAGGGGAGCTGATATCAATGCTATGTCCAGTGGAAGTGGGGACACCGCACTTCACTTCGCTGCAATGTGCCCTTGGGAACCTCGTAGCTTGGAACTGATGCAAGAAATGATCAATGCTGGAGGTGATCCTCTTGTGCTCAACGGACAGCGTGAGACACCGTTGACTATTGCAATGAAACGTGAATATATCACTGTGGTTGCGTACATTCTCTCTTGCAAAGCATTGCCGCCGGATCTCTTGTTCATTGCTTTGCGAAATGGCCTTTCTCCCAGGATGGTCAACATCATAATTCGTGCAGGGGCCGATGTGAAGCGGAAAGCATCCAATGGGGATACCGTTCTCCATCTCACCATTTTCAAGTATGACCAGCCGACATCCTTGACCTTGTTCAAGATGCTCATCGCAGCTGGCTGTGATCCCATTGCCTGCAATTCCGAAGGGAAAACAGTCATCGGAGTTGCCATCAAATGTGGCTACAGATTGGAAGTGGAGTTTTTGTGCAGCGTGCAACTTCCTCCAAACATCATACCAATTGTCCTGCAGTGTCGTTCGGCTCCACAGTTTGTCGAGTTTCTGATTCGTGAAGGTGCCAATGTGAAGTGCATTGCGTCCAATGGGGACACTGCTCTCCATCTTGCCGTTTCCGAATATGACGAGTCGATGTCTTTGACTTTGCTCAAGATCCTCATCGCAGCTGGTTGCGATCTTACTGCCTGCAATTCCAAAGGGGAAACTCCCGTGGAAGCCGCCGTCAAGGCTGGCTACTGGTCGGTAGTGGAGCGGCTACTCTTGTCCAACGTTCCGCTGCCCTCGAATATTATACACACTGCCCTACAGAATGGTGCTACTCTCTGGATGATCGAGTTTTTAATTTGTAAAGGCGCAAATGTGAATTCCACCACGCCCAATGGAGACACCGCTCTCCATATCGTCATCACAACATACTCCGAATACCCGTGTTTGTGTTGGATCAAAAAATTATTCCTGGCGGGCTGCAATCTCATGACACACGTGCCACACGCCGTCTCCATCCTCGAAGCAGCCGTGAAACGCGGATATACCACTGTCACAAGTCATCTCCTATCTTGCATCGATCCATGGCCCCCAGCATTCGATTTACTGTCCGAGGCTTTGCAGTGCCGCTGCATTCCCCAGGTCATTCGGTTGTTGGTAGATCACCCTACATGCGACCTTGCCATCATGTCGCAATCCCAATGGGATACCCTCCTTGAGCTCGCCCGCACAGCTTCGTATAGCGAGCAAGACCTTGCGTTGGTACTTGAAACGCTCCTTCCCTGCCGCAAGGGAAAGGGAAGAATGACTTGACGCCTGTGCATTGTGGCATCCGAGTCGCCTGGGTAAGTGTGTGCATGGTGTGCTTCCGTCGATGATCTTAACAGCATGAACCGTCCAGGGCGTCTGCGGCTGGGATGACCGTATTCGTTCTCATCTTCTTGTAAGCTATTTACGTGTGTCTGGTACGTCCACCATGGTTTGGCATCGCCGTAGCCGTGTGCTGGTCTCTCATCGAGTTTGAAGATACGGTGAGCGTACGGGTTCGAGCGTGAATCGGATAGCTTCACGGCACATTCTCATTCACCTCAGGTCGGCTTTCCACTTGTCTGAGTTCCCCCCGCGCTCGTGCTCCTGTACTCCGTTGTCTGTCCCTCCCTGTTTTTGTTTTTGTTTGTCATCTAGTTTCGTTTCCTGTTACATGTGGCTTTCGCGAATGCAGATCCTTCCGTCCGTACAGTACCTGTATCATAGTTCTATCGTTCTACAATATCCTGCCATCGGGTCTACCTCCGCGATACGAACCATTCCCCAGATCCCCTTGTTTTCTTTTTTCTTTCTTTCTTGTGCTTGTTCGTACTAGTATTCGTTACATCAATCAGGGTTTTTGTTTAGCGTATGCAGTGCCTGGCAGGACCGATGATCGACAGCGTCCAAATCAACGTTACTAACGGAGCTCTGGGTCGGACGACAATGAAGGACCTCACGCGCTCGGACGAATCGTACTGGCCCAGTACGATTCGTCCGAGTAACGTTGTCCGTCTTTTTTCTTCTTTTTCTTGGCGTGACATGCACGAGAAACTTCGGTCAGGGGCTGCAACCGTATCGGTGTACACTGTACGGCCGTATGCATAATCACTCGTTTCTCAAACGTCCCCCCACCGTCCACACGCACCGAAGTCGGTCCAAAACCGGTACTCACGCTCGAACCAGACGGTCCAGACCCAGTTCCACGACGACTTCTCGTCATTCATCCCACCCCGCGGTTCCAGATCTGTCGACGATCTTTATGGTGTATAGTAGAAGGACTCGGTGTCGTTCACGATATTGCCTGCGAGGGTATTATTCTCGGGCGCGCGTCGAGAGAGAGAGAGAGACTTAAGCCCGGCAGGAACCCTCGGGGTTTTCGATGACCGGAAGGGTCCCCCTCTCTCCGCTTCTTTTCCCAGTCGTCTTTTATTTTTTCTTTTTCACACCTTTTGGGTCCTCTCTCCACCCCCTAAATCTCAGGTCACGGAGCGCCCATATAGTCCAGCACGCGCTGTCGTCGAATGAGCATCCGTACAACCGTACAATAGAACACCTGCTGCGTTTTTTTTCGAATCTAGGTATATAGTTTGTCATGTTCCAAATGCTGTCCCTCGTAGAGATGTGAACGAGTCGTGCGAGAACGAGGAAACGAAAACATAAGAGACGAAAGAGAGAGAAAGAAAACATATGCAGCAACGAAATGCGAACAAACCAAACATGGAGTGAGATGTAAAGAAGGACGGTATCGATCAGTATCCTCGATGCCACAAACGAAAGACGAAATGCGAAAACAAACCAAACAAAAACCGGGGTAGTCATATCACGGATCGTCAAACCGCTCCGCGTATGGCGACCCGATCAGCATCACCTTGCCCTCCTCCCCGTCCTCGACCAAGGCCTCGCTCCTACCGCTCACGCTCAACCGGACCGCCTCGCGCGAACGGGTCTTGGCAGGCGACGCTCCCGCCAACCCCTTGCTCCCCTTGCCCACGCTGCCTATCGTCGCCGCCGACAGCCGCCTCAAGATCACCGAGCTCGCACGGCTCACGAGCGATCGACGCGGCGTCGCCCGCGACTCGGCCACCGACCCTTCGTCCTCCGTCAGCCGCGGCACAGCCGACTCGGGGCGCGTCACCCGAATCCCAATCCCGACGCTCCCCACGCCTGGACCCGGCCCAAGAGAGGCATGCGACGACGTTGACCCGCTCGGCCCGCGGTGGTGAAAGTGGCTGTGCGTCGTGCGTCGTGCTCGGGAGGGACACCGGTGAGCTGTGCACGGGCGACACTGGCGAGGAGGGTGCGACGGGGGACGGAGACGCCGAGTCTGCGCCGGTGCCAGTCAGGCTCATCACAAGGTTGCTCCATCGTGATTTCTTGGCGGTCCGTCCGGTGAGGGAAGAAAAGATGTGGAGCGAGTGAGATCGGTCGAGGCCGTTCAGACGCGTCGATTTCCCGGCCTCAGTTTCGACCCAGATCGAGGGGACACGTGTAGGAGGGCGACACTGGGTTCTGGAAGGCCTAGTGTTCGTGAGTATGTATGCGTGTATGCGTAAACAAGAGACGAACGGGGTGGTGGAAGCCCTTTACAGTGATCGTGCGCCATCGCGTTCATGTCCAAAAACGAACTTGGCAAGGCCGGGATCGGGGGTGCGTCGTCCGGGGTCGTGATCGCCGTGGAGCACTTTCGCAGGCTGGCATTGGAGGCCGCACGACTGCGGGCACGCGCCGAGGAAAGCCATTTCAGATGGGTGGGTCCATCGCGCGAGCGACGACTTGGCGTCCAACTTGTCCTTGTCGGGAGGCTTGGGACTGCCAGTCGAGTTGATGAGCGTCGCTTTAGAGACGACCGCGGTGGCAGTCACGCCGAGCACGACCGCAATATCGGTGTTGATGGTCATGTCCCCGATTGTGGCGGTGTAGTCCATGTCCTGTTTGACGAGGAGCAGGCTGGGATCGGAGGCGATGTGACGTGGAGGGAGGACACCCGAGTCGGGTTGTGGGAGGTCGTCGTCGGTGTAGAAACCGTCCTGTTCGAGCTCGTCAAACTCGATGGCCATTTTTTCGGCCTCGTGCCAGGCCCCCTCAAGCTCGTCCTCGAGGGTACGCACGCGGTGCTGCACGCGCCTGAGTTCCTCGCTCTGGCCCTCGTAAGATTTTTCAACTTTCTCAAGGCGACGGCGAGGGCGGAGGCCCAGTGCTGCTGCTCGAGGAGGGTCACCTGGGACTGCTGATCGGAGAGATGGAGGAAGGAGGCGATGGCAGAAGCGAGTTGGGAAACGAATGGGAGCGCGTCAGGTCTGGGTCAGGGGAAGAGGCGATGGTAGCGTTGAGTGCGTGGAGGAGCATCATGTGACAAGTGGGCTCGATGGAGACGGTGGGGGTGGTGGGAGCAGGGGAGGTGCAGCAAAAGAGGTCGGGGCGGAAGAGACTTGGGCGGGGTGTTCTGCGCGGGGGGAATGGGGCCATCGTCTCCGCACGAAATCGAAACGTAACCTCGACTCGCCTTCCTCCCGGCTCTCAAGGCCAGACTCGCCCGGTGTTTTAGCGAGCGCACTTTGTCATGCCTCTAGATGTATTCTCCGGCTTGAAAGAAGATATATACAAGTGACTTGCGAGCGTCGGGTCGAATGGATGGTTCCATTAGAGAAATAGATTCAGAGTGCAAATGAGAGCGTGCCATGACGGACGTCGGTTTGGACGGGGGAACTGGCAGGTAGGCTATCAATGAATTAAGAGACCTGCAAGTGTCACGGTGGAGAGGATTTACATAATCCTAGTGCTCTGCACCATCAAGAGCATGATACATGGCAAGAGGAGATCAAATTTCAGACGCTACGCAAGACATGAAATAGTGTATAATACACGACCACGGCCATCAATGCATAATCATAGCAATAGAATCCTCATATCATTTGGAGTCGTCTTGTCGATATCATTATGAACACGGGAAGGAGGCCTGTGTTAGTTCACTTGCCACCCAACAATGCGGTCGCATGGTTTGCCAAGACCGTAAACAACTTGCCTTCGCCAGCATCGACTTTGGTGGCGCCAACGTCGATGGGGATGTGAGACGACCCGAGCGCACCTGCTTTAGCCATAGATTTAGCAAGGAGCGAGATCTGTGGAGAAAAATCAATAAGCCAAGAACGAGGCGGGGCGAACACGCACATCGATTTCGGCGTTGGGGCTAAAGTGCGCGGCGACGCTAGTAAGGGCGCTAGGAAATCGAGATCAAGTAGGGGGCAGGGGAAAAGGGAAGTGGACATACAGCAGGACAGACTCCCCCACGCGTCTCTCGGAACGTTGTGCGCCCTTGAGCGCGGCTGGACGGAAGACGATAGTATCTGCGTATCCGAGACGAGCGAGCGCGACTTCGGTAAGGCCTTTGGATCTACGGTGACGATGGATGAAGTGGATTTGTGGAGGCCAGCGAAGGGAAAGACTTGCCTCGGGTAGAGAAAGGACGACGTCGGGTTCGCGCCAGTGGACTGCCAAGGACGTACGGTCAGCCGAGACACGAGACATACATTGGGAGCACGCGCACCGAGAGATACACGACCCGCTGTTCGTGGGTCGGATCGTCCGTCTTTGCTGCCTCGCATGCCCGCACGACATACCTGCCCGTACCGCCGCTCGTCATTCCATCCACGTCAGACGTCAGGAAACGCACTCGCGATCAATCTTTTCAAACTGGGCTGCACCCCCCGCATTGGCGCGCGTCGTGCCCAGCGTGACGAACACGACGTCCCACCGACCGGCGCGCAGGTTCGCCTTGCCGAGGTCTTCGAAGTCGATAACTTTCTGTTCGAGTTTGGATGCGGCGCGCGCGTCGGTCGGGGGCGCGCTCAAGCGCCGACCATATTCGCCTACGCGGGACCATTCGTCGCCCGCAAGGAGTTCGGCGAGGAGGTATTTGCCTACGGCGCCTGTCCCGCCGAGGAGGAGGGCTGATTTGCTGGCCTTGACGGTTGCCATGAAACAAGGATCTGCGTGACCCGAGTCTGTCGGCCAATTTGACTTCAATTGGCAACTTCAAGTTGAATTATGACCACCCCAGGACTTGTACTACCTGCCATCTTCCACTCCGCCCCACTCCTTGAAAACCATGTTGGTCGTTGATCTGACGGCCTGACCCTCCGCAGGTCCGTTCGTCACTCACAAGCCTTGCCTAGGCGTGGCCGCCCAGAAAAAAATGCCGATTGTGTGTCCAGTGCCGCATCGCCTCCACCATTCAAACACTCGGGGGCAACTTCTCTTCCGAAATCCTCGCTGCTCTCTGATCTGTATAATAGAAACGCCCACTGATGCCACTAGGCCTCGTGGAGGCTCGCTTCCAGCAAATCCTCGACGAGATTGTGACTGTTCTCCCAAGAAATGTGTTCCCATGCAACACCACACGTAAACACTCAGAACTGACAGGCTGCGGCCTGTTCGAAACGCTCCACCGCCGACCGGATGCAATATACGTATCCGCCAACGATATTGTCGCAGCCCTCACGACAGCGTCCATCACGGATTGTACCATCGATGACCGTTTAATGGATTGGCTCTTCAGTGGGGAATTGTCTTCGTGTTTGGGTAAGCTGAAAGGGATGAGTGACATGACGAAGCACATCAGCGAGGATCAACCAGCCATGGCACCTGCTAGGCCCTGCAGAACCGCCGAAGATGCGCAGCCACGGTTTTCTTCGACAAACACAAGACATTTCCATTTTCTGCTCTCCCCTGACACCTAGTGAGTCTTTTCGAGACTTTTTCAACATGTTCTGAATGCTGTTATGCAGGAATTGCGAAACACTTTTTCACCCAGCAGCAGTATCTAGAACGGAGGAAATGGGGCAAGATTCACTTGGATGTGACGGGTATGTGCAATGATGCCGAAAAGACCACCATTGTTTTCTGAGCACAGTCATGATAGTACGGCAACAGAGTATCAAGTCGGAGAAAAATGTTCTTCAGACCTGGAACAGGTAGCAATAATACACAAGGGAGAATCGTTTTGTTTCAAGGATGCTAATAAAATTGTGTTTCGAGGACAAAAGCATCGATGGCTTTCTGTATTCAATTACACGGACAAGTATAATATAGTACACTCAAGCTACTCAAGAGGGCACCTGCGAGTGGTTTCTAAACACCGATGCATTCGAAAACTGGAGATTCGGGAGGGGTCGTTTCTTGTGGTTGAATGGAAAAGGTGAGGCATTCGATGTTCTGCGAGTCATCCCAGCTAATATCATGGACCGACGCAGCCGGCCGTGGAAAGTCAGTCTTGGTGTGAGTTGAATCCCTTTCCCCCCACGATTGAGCACCTGAAAACTACCCTGCGACATGGAAACTTAACGGTGTTCTTCTACTTTGAATTCCCAAGCACTTCCGCTGTCATGATGCGATCCCTACTCTCACAGCTCCTCGATGACCCTGATCAAATGCACGACCTAGTGTTGTGCGCCGCGAATTGCTTTCTTTGGTATCCCCTCACTGTAATCGACGGACTTGATGAATGTGCCGACATCTGGCTACTCTTGCGTTATCTCATTTCAGCGTTAAAGTGTGCCTTCGGTATCGCCTTTATTTTTAATGTCTAAATGATGCTATTTTTCACAGGATTACCTCACTAGTCGTATTGCGCTATCATCATATCATATCGTTCCTTACAACACCTACGCTGATGTGATTCAAATGTATGTTCGCTATCCTTCCGTCTATCTTGAATAAAAGCTCGCTCATAATTATCCCGCACTGTCGAAGGTCTTCCTGAAGTTGTTGTACGTGTTTTCCCGTGGTTTTAGCCATTTGTCTCACGTGGATCTGAGCTCAATTGTTGTTCTCAAAGTACATCGATCTTTTGGATCAGGTATCCGTTCTCATCCTTCGCATCTGTGAATTACGCGAAGACCCCCCATGGCTCTATTCTTCGTGACCGTCGTTGAGAACATTATGTATGCTCTACATCCTCGTCGCTTATTCTTCTCCCAGCCTTTTTTCAGACATACCTGTCTTTCTCTTATCCCATTTAATCCAAGGTTGGGACAAGTGCACTTCCATATGCTATAGGCTTGCGAAAGACGGAGCACGCAAAGGCTCTCCTAACATTCAATGCCGACGTGAACAAGAACGGTTTGCTGGTGGATGACACTCGCAAAGCCTTCCCACTTGATATTGCCATCGATCCCAGTGATGATGTGCTAGTCCATGAACTCCTGAAAAGATGAGTGGTTTCACCAGAGGTTCTCTGGACGGCTATCTGTATGCCATGGTGCAGTGGCAGGTGCTCGCGGAGCTCATCCAGACCGACGAGTTGATAAAAGGGGTTGGGGAAATCGGCGACGAAAACCTGTATCATGCAGTTTTCGGCGGCGCCGGGCCGAGTACGGGGGACAGAAGG
>JBBPMP010000190.1:0-39185 GCA_038090395.1 Boletales sp. KT-2023a | reverse complement strand
GCTCGGACGGTGGCGGGACGAAGCGGCACGAAGAGAGGAAGTGTCGGCTCGCTTGCGCCACTTGTCCGAAGACTATGCTCTGTGGCTGCGCTCGTGCCTCGCTGCGCCACAGAGCGGCACACTCCCTTATAACACATACCCCCTCGGGAGAAGCCCAAATGTATGTGTTATGGCGGAGGTCGACCACCGACAGTGGGAAATTAGTCGTATGAAATATGTATGTGTTATGAGGGAGTATGGGTTATGCAAGGTATGTGTTATAAGGGAGTCTACTGTACCAACATCCATGAGTCTGCTCGAGGCTCTTCTCCAAGGAATATCAAAGTTTTAGCCAGATTTAATCGCATATCGCCCACTTATTAGCAACAGATTTTCGATTTTCCGACGTGCGAGGCGGCGATGATAAACCTGGTCCCTTAGCCGCCTTCATGTTCCATCGTTCAGGATCATGCGTCCCTTGGAGACCACTGTCGATACCAGCAGAAGACGAATTCTGTGTGGTTGCAAAAAGGCCAACAGCGGCCAAAAACTCCTTCAGACTCGGAGTTCGGATGTCTAGTGCTGGTAGCGAAGGGCCATCTTTTTTCCCCATTCATTATGCATGAAAGCAAAACTGCCAGGTTTTCTTTAATAATCCGATTCCATGCTGGGCAACGTCAGTCGTTGACATTAGTCTGGTGACCAGACTATGTTTGACATGCCAGAGCGTGATGCATCATGCATCATACCGGGTTCCCGAGTCGTTAGCACTGGCACGTACATTCAGTGGGATATACTCGCGGGGAATGAACTATACCCACGGCCGAGGATACGAACATCATTGGAATAGGAAGGCGAGGGGCGAAGTAGAGACTTGCATGCATAGGGAATAGATTGGGATGCTAATATACAACTTGAAGCCTGAAGTACACCGAAAGCTACTACAAGACGCCCGTTAAAAAAAAACAAAGATAGTCAGCCCGCCATTGCCAGTGTGCTCCGTGAACTCGCATTCAAACGACCCTCTGCTTCTGTTTCCCCTTGCCCTTCTTCCCCTGTCCCCCCATCATCTCCGACCGGTCCATTCCCACCCCCACCCCCACCCCCATCTCAGTTGAAGCGACCATGCCAACGCTCTCCCGTTCGCTCATATTCCAGTTCGGCGTCCAAGCCGACAGGTCGGTACTCACCAAAGACGCCCAGGTCCGGGGTGACTGCAGGGGATAGTAGTACTCTGGCCACACGTCGACATCGGTGAGAGGACCAGCGGAGGAAGGTGGAGACAAGTCACGGCCCTGGGGAACGGACAATACCTGCGGTGGACGCGCCTCGTCCACCTTCCTCAGGGGTGGCGGCGCAGACCAAGCCCGTTGATCCCATGCGGCAACCGACGCCCACGATTTGCGCTCGCGGGGTGGGTTGGAGCTAGCAGCCACGTTGGCGTTGAAGGGGCGGAAGCAGTGGGCGGAAAGGGACGGGAAGCCGGATTCACAGTCCCAGGCAGAAAAAGATGACGAACATGAAGGGTCGGTTGGCGCAACGTAATGGTCTGGTGGGGATTGTTGGGGGTCCCGAGGCAATGTTGTATGAACCGTGTGATGGGCAACTGTATTCGCGATCTTTGCGTGGCTCGACCCAGCCGCCACAAGAGCGTTGCTTGGCGGATGAGGTTGCTACAAAGACCGTGTGTCAGTATCGGCGATGTGCGTGCTGTGAGGCTAGCTGACCTCTGAGTCGAGCCTGAACCTATTCCATGCAGTCAAAAGATCATATTTCTTTTCTCCTTCTCCCAAGAAGTCGACGACAGCATTGACAATGCTCGCAGCATCGTCTGGACACTGGCCGAGGACGTTCCATACCGTCGAAATCAGATCGTGGGCGCTCGACTCGTCTGATCGCCGTTTGGGCTTTACCGTCGCCAGCTGAACCGACGCTGCAGGGTCTCTCGGTGCAGGTCGTTGCATCGTCTGCGCGCTTTCTGTCGCGTGGTTGACTTCAGTTTCCCTCGGCTCTTGCTCCCGGGCTGCGACATCTCGACTACCATGGCTAGTGCTTCCGATGTTACTCGCTGGCGCAGACTCGACTTGCACCCGTCGTCCTTCCTTCTTGTCCTTTGAGCATATTGTTTCTCCATGTGCCTCCTCTCGATGTGCACCCAGATCATGCTCTGAATCAAACACGACAAATTTGTCCGCCTTGCAGACGGGATCTGCACAGGCAAAATGGGCTTGCGAAAAATGGGACTCCTGCAACAGCAAATGTTAAGCTAAGTGAATACGAGACGGCATCGGAAACCGCCTACAAGGGCGTCATAGTTTTGAAAGCTGTAGAAGCAAAGTCAATCCCCGCAAGATACGAAAACGACTCGAATACGTACTATTGATCTCGAACACCGCACCCTTTACAGAGAAAACACTCTTCGTGCTGTTCGCGCATGTGCACAAACAGTTCGTCATCCCCGAAGAAGCACGCGTTGCAAAATTCGCACAATGGGTGGACGCCACCTTCAATGATCGGATTGTGCGATTGTTTTCGTGTTAGATGCGGCGTCGAAATCGAAGGAAGGTGTAACGGGAGCATATTTAGTGGGTATAACGCGTGCTCGTGCGCAAACACTCTTTTGAATTGAACACACAAGTCACTTTCGTGATATGGCGTGAACCATCGAGAGAATGGCGAGAACGAAGCCGACTGCACGAAGGAACTTACCAAAATACTTTCTTATGTACTGCACGGGCGTGGCCTTTGAGATCCTCCCATTTAGAAGCGGTATAGCGGCATTCGGAACCAGGGCAATTGAGCAGGAGGAGTACGAGTGTTTCATTCATCATTTCACTCGTCTCAAAGAATATGGATAGTTTGGAGTCTTTGTAAGGAATCGTGTTTGGCGAGTAAGACAAAAAGTGGGTATCGGGGGAGGTGGTGAAGATGACCGTCGATTGGGACTCCTGTCAACGTTGATGCCCGGTATGCCAACGTAGACGAAGAAAGCGACGTGGACAATACCATTTAATAAGAGCAAAAAGATCAGAAACGTTTATGATCACGAGTGACAAGGATGCCGAAACAGGACAAAAATGTGAACGAAAACACCAACCTTGCAGAATGTGCACTCGAACTTTTCGTACAACACCCGCAATCGTAATGCACATATGTGGCACGTCCGATGATTGCAGGCGGACAGGGAGTAGTACTTGACGGGTTCGGCACATATCCAACAGAGCGTTGCGATTATATCTTCTTCACTCGCAAGGGGTGGTTTGGTGTTCGGGGACGCCGAGTTCTTGTCAATGGCTTGTTTTGAAGTGGCGTTATCGTCCGCTACAGCGGGCGCTGGCTTAGCGCCACATTGTTTGACGTCCTTTTCTGGATTAGGACCATCGATACGGGCGCGATCGCGATTCCCGCGTTTGTTCCTCTTCCCGGGTGGCATAGCTCAAGTCTGAAGACCGTCGAGAAAGAAATGAGGTGCGAAGGCTTGCTTGCCAGTCAATCGGGGTATAGGCGGTTGAATGAGAAGGGTGCCACGTGACGCAGGGTGGATGAAGCACCTGTTCAACATGTGCTGGCTTCGAGGGGAGTTTGAAGGAGGATAGGGTAACGGAAATGCACGAAAACGGACAGAGATGCATACCACCTGTACTGGGTAGTGGCAATAGCCCATCTTTGTTTCCAAGCGCCTTGTTTTCCATGGTTAAATAAATTACAGCCGTAGAAACTATGTGAGCCGGAATGGTCGGTAAAGCTGTCCAATACCAACTCGGGAGTGAGTCATCGAGCCTACATAGCAGGCTAGCGCCAGACTTGGGGGCAGGGGTCGTCCGCCCCTTTATTATTGGGTTGTTTGTACGTTCTCTCCTGCATCTGCAGTGGAATTCAAGGTAGCCTAGCAGTCATTGAATGATTCAGAATACATTGGGTTTGATCGCTCGCCGCATACCATTCGGATCCAGCCTTTGGTCGCCTAGGTACTACCTCGGGACGTATCTCGGCCCCTGCCATATGATCTACTGTGAACTTGAGAGGAGAATTAGAATATACTTAAAAATAGATAAGTCTTTGACCCTCCCCGACCCGGATGTTCGGGCCGCGGAAACTGAAGACATAGCCTGTACTCGGTCCGGCGTGTGTTTGTGGACTTGCGATATCGATATGTTCCCTGGCAGTGCTTCCTTGACACCAGATCGTGTTTCCTTCACACGGGCGTTCCGAGTTTGGATATGTAAGGGAAGATCTTCCCACGGATTTGCCGCCCTCAGCCATGCGGTGAGAGAAGATGGTCGTTGTAATCCAGATTTGGCAGGAGATTCACACAGGGTACGCAAGCCAAGGTTAGGTTGTTTAGCGAATTTACAGCGTCTCCCCGACCTTACACGGACCACGGCGGAGGCGCCATATCTGCGACGAGCGAGTGGGCGACGTTGGAGATGGCGAAATCATTTGCGCAGTATGCCTCGCAATTTCTGTTACAGCAGCAGAACCTAGACTCAAGTCTGTCCTCCTCGCACCCTCTCTTCTTTTCTTTCACCACCGACGAAGGCTCTCGTGCAGGCGACGAACACAACAGCGAGCTAGACGACCTTGACGATCCTCATCTACGTCCAACCAACATGAGCAGGGCGTCCAGCAAAGGTAATCATAGGAGTCAACTTCGTGACTTTGAGGAGGATCCATATCTCCGCCTGGATGAAGAAGATGTGCCCCCAGGGGCCTCTCGCTATGCCTCTCAGTCAATACCATTAATGGCTTCCGACTACGGCCAGGCCGAGTCACAGGACTTTCCCAAGGGTTGGCTTGCTCATCAAGCGTCTCCCCCTCGGCGTCTGCGCCCTCCTTCTCTTTCTCCTTCAAGGTCCTCCCTCGAGTCCCCATCACCAATTGCGGGTCCGTCGCATCGTCCCGTACAATCTCCGCTTCCCCCTCCTCCACGTACCCGAGAACCCGTTTCCTTATCTCTAACCGACTCGCTGCTCCCAAGGGACGGTACCTCTCGCCCGCTCGACGTATTCTCGCTACCGGACCCTCGTCATATATCGCGCGCTCGTCGGAAGTTCAATGATTCACATTGGACAATTCTATGGTGCACTGGTGTCACGATATGCTTCTTCTTCTGCATCTTACTCATCTTCATCGCTCGTCGGCCGGAGAAAATAAAGGGTCCTCTCCCATACCTCACGTTACTGCACACAGTACCGTTACTCACCATCTTGACCTTTGTGAGCGCCGCCGTTGCATATGCACACATCTTCCTGCTGCGGATGTTCGTCAAACCCGTCATGGTCGTTACTTCCGTATTTATACCAATCACCCTCTTCATTTCTGCAATATGGGCCTTTGTTGGCAGTTTCATGTGGGACGGTGACCAAGTACCAACTTGGGGCGAGACCGTTGGGTAAGTCTTGTTTAGCCCAGTCCACGAGCCGTTATCGATAACGCGAAAATGCAGATTACGCTTGTTTTCTATCATCCCTCTCGTCTTGTCAATACTTACCGTACGACGCCTAATCGACCTTCCTCGCAAGATCCATACTACATCGTCCATCCTTGACCTCACATCGCAACTGCTCATGTCCAACCCTTTCCTCTTGGCCTTGTCTCCTGCCATTCTTCTTACAATTTTAATTGCCTCGATTCCTTTTGTCACGCTCGTTTTTCGCCTTCTGCTGATGGGTCATTTCGAACCTGTACAAGACCGGACTGAATGGCACATCAAGGAATGGGCGGATTGGTCTATCGTGGGTGCCGTAGTTGTATGGCTCTGGAGTTGGGGTGTTGCACGAGGCATTTTGCGCACGACATGTGCGGGGGTCATTGGCGCATGGTATTATGCCGAGTGCGTCACTTCGTCTCCCATTCACGCGTTTTCTTACTCCCATTTAGCCAAAGTCAACCCTTACCACTTCCGACGGATACACGCACCATTCACGCTGCCCTTCTTCGTTCCACTTATCCATCTCTAGGGTCGGTCGTCCTGAGCGCCTTCATTATGGCCGGCATTCGTATGCTCACACTCTTGACGATTGCGCTGCGTCTCATGCCGTCCTATTTTCCGCTTGTTCTCCGCCCTTTCCTTCAACCACTCACAATGGGCGCTAGTATGGCAGTGGGCTACTTGGAGAGCGTGACCTCGTCGTTCAGTAAGTATGCTCTCGTGTATACTGGCCTTACCGGGGACCCTTTTATGCCAAGCGCAAGACGGGCACGGGCGCTCACGGTAGCGGTAGAGACTGCGGGGGAGGGGCGATTCAGACGAAAGTTCAAGACTGAGCGTATGTTGCATCGGTTTCCCTAGCGTTTGAAAGACATTGATTTTACTTCGTATAGCTCAATTGACAATGCTCACGTATACGCCCTTGACGCTTACGTTTCCGTTCGCGCTGCTGACCTATCTATTTGTCGCACACACGTTGAATGCTCCAAACTCTGCCCTGGGGGCTGCTGTGTTGGCTGGTGGCGTGACTGCACTCGTTGGGTTATTTTGCGTTGGTCTCGTGGAGGATACGTAAGTCCCCTTTATACTGTTCCACTGATGCGTCGATGACCCCGCTTCAGCGCGGACGTCTTGTATCTCTGCTATTGCATTGACAAGGACGAGGGTAAGAAACGAAGAGAAGAGGTCTTTTCGGCGGTAAGATATCTCGTCGTGCTCGTTTATACCTCTGATTCTGATTGCTGCAACAGTTCGAGTACGATCTTCAGCCTAAGCCTCAAACTGCGAGTGGAACGCCATTACGCCCTCCGCCCACCCCGCAAGTTCTCCCGCAATATAGTCTACCCGCGAAGACCCGACCCTTGTCTCCCCACTTTACTTCTCCGCCTCCGCAGACGATACTCCTTCCGCGGTCTCCGCCCCACAACGCCTCTTCACCGCGGACACATGCCATCCAACCTGTTTTGCCACCGGAGCCAATACAGCCGCTTCCACCGGCAACACCGGACACGGATATCGACCCGTTTGAACATGAGCCGTACGTGCCCGGAGAACACTCGCCAGCGGAAGCGCACCCGGCGACACCATATAGTCTCTCGCCTGACATAGAGTCTTCCGCGCATGCGGATCACGATGGGGGTGATGACGCCGGTGAAGAGTCGCAGCTGTTCCCTGGGTCAGGGTTGTTTTGAGAAGTGACGCGAACCATCTAGGCTTAGATCCCGAGTTGGCACTGTACATAGCGGGGCGAGGCGTAGCTGGTCAATGTTTTTTTTTGTTTTCCTTTCTCTTTTGTTTCGTATTTAGCGTACATGCAACAGTTACTTACGCTTGTTTTGTTTGCGATGAACCTTTGAGAGAAATCTTGACAACCGCCGCGTCCAATTTTTACGTCCGACATGTCTTCACCTTTACTCGTCACGCTCCGGAGGTCATGTTCATCGCTGCGATGGACGCGCGGGTACGCCTCAGCGTCGAGCAGTTCAAGCCCACCCTCCAAACCTGCGTCGTCCGAGCCGACCAAGCGTACGTGTGCCGACCCCATGCCACAATTCAGACTCGCTCACCCTCCAATACAGATACCCCGTCCTCCTGCCCGGCCGGCACCGTCCTCACCGGCCTCAATTACCTCAAAGGCGAACCCCCGATCGTTGCCCAGCCCGACGATGCCTATCCCGCATGGCTCTGGAACCTCGCGAAGCCCAAGACACTCGTGGACGACGGGCCTGGCGGTGCGGCTGAAAAAAGGCGGTTGCGGCTCGCGCATCGGCAGCAACTCAAAGACAGCAATCTGTTCAAGGCCAAGTGAGAGTTTCGTGTGCGTAAAACGACTTTCTTTTGTGGGACGAGGGTACTGAGGTGGGTATCATTGAAGGTAGAGTAGGTTTCGAAATACATGTGCTTGTTCGAACGCATCCTCTGCAGAGCTCGCCTCGTCCGAGGACGCTCATGGAGCGGGACGTTCTGTTTATTCATGCCTTGTGTCGACGTGACGAACAGTTGTCTCGGGCGAATCGACGCTGATCTCGTCTTGCGCTTCCTCGTCTCTCTCCTACTCTTTGATCGCGCCTGCGTATTCTATAATCTCGGCCTAGCGACGCCGAGCGCACAAGCTCGCTTCCGGGTACGTATACCGCCATTAACAGTGAGTCTCAGAGCTCAAAGGTGAGACGGTTGCGCCGAATCATCCACATGAATGCTCTGGCCATGGAAAAATATACACTTTCTCCGTATGTCTTGGTTCTTGCGCCATGTCCAAGAACATTCAACAGGAAAATCACGATCAACATGATCACCATTGACTTTGAGGATCGTCCACACAAGGTCTTCCGGATGGTCGATCGATCGATTGGCTTACCGGCGAAACACCAAGCTTGTGTTTGGACAAATTGAAAGAGATGGACAACACGGTCAAGTCCGTTGACCCAGTTGGGCTGCCCACGGGCCTTGGACCAAAGGATAAACTTATCGCAGCCATAGTTTTATTTGATAAGTATGAAGCATTATTTCAATTTTTGCTTGCACCTGAAGATCGGTGAGAATTTAGAGCTGTTCGAACGCGCGTTTGACTTCGCTATTTAGGAATCCTCAGGGTTTTCTTCAACCATCGGAGGAAGCATCCCCACCCTTCACAGAACGAAGCTTGATATCTAACAGTGGATTTCTGTCCTGCGATAGCCACGATAGCTCACATCCACGCAGTGGACGTGAGTCTTCATTGGACATGGACAGAGCAATGAAGGCGGGGCATAAGCATAAGTTACTTCGTGAGTATATCATACCGTTACTTTGTATCAAGCCTTGCTGACGACCCCTTGTCGACAGAACGAAAGTTGGACGAGGTTTTGAAATGGATCATTCCGTTGGACTACACGGAAAAAGCATAACGCTACATTCAAACTTTATCACGGAGGAACATGCAGCAAATTCGAACTGGTACAATTATCGTGAATGTGTACTCTTGTTGGCTATTAGGCTGTTATCCCTGGTCGGAGACGAAAGAAGAAATACGCACCAAGTTGAATGAGAAAGCGGAGGGGAGGTAGCGTTTTATCTCGTTGGACCTTTTCTTGACTCACTACGGCTTTTAGGTTTTGTCGGGTGTGATGTCAGCTTGACAAGCTGAGATGGTGTCGGTCAGAGAAGGAACTAAGAGATACATTGAAAACCCTTCCCAACAAAGTAGGAGCTACGTACGAAAGTGTCCTGTGGGCGATTGATGAACGAAAATCCGAGGGGAGGTTGGCGCGCCCTACGTTGGCTTGGTTTGGCGTGGCATTGGAGCCGTTGCGCTTTGCCCAAGTTATTCGCGCAGTCTCAACTGTCTGACATCCCTGAGAGTGAGAGACACTCTGGAGCATGGATTGATGCATGCCCTGGACGGCCTTGTGTGAAACACGACGAAGACACTGATGTTCTCATGTCAGCGTAAAGGTATGCTCACGACTTCTTGCGTTTGAAATTGATGTATGAACTTCTACTCAGGAATACCTTTTTCGGTCGAGAGCGTTGTCGACGTACCACATAGTGAGCCATGTGGTCTACGCTGAGGCGGCACAGATCTGTACGCGCTATTTTGCCGCGGTTTTGAAACAAGAATCCTCTGGTGGTCATGTTAGGCCATTGAAATCATTCTTGACGCTCGCACACGTCGATCCCGATTTTAGAGTCGTTTTTGAGGTACCACAATCCCTCGGAACCTTCCCATCGATGCTAGTCAGGAAAGGCTGGTCCGTGAATTGTTGCGAAGAGGATGCGAAGTACTATCAGAAAACCTTTTTATCGCTGTCTTCATGCCTTGGTGCGGTTCTTCGGTCCTCGTAAAGCTTGTCCAACACGGCGCGTTCGCAATATGGGCAAAAGAAGTCGATGTCGAAACGCTGTATTGTGGTATTTTCGACAATGCACAACCGAGTGCGGGAGACAACAGGAAAGTATGCGAAGGTTCTGCTATTCTAGTGAGGAGGCTCCACGAGATCGATCAAGAGCTTCGATAAAGGAGTGGACATCAACGCCGTATCGGATAGAAGCAAGGATACTGCGTTTCACCTCGCCGTTATGTGTCCTTGGGAGCCGAGGGCTCTAAAACTGACACGCATCCTCATGGATGCTGGATGTCATCCTCACGCTCGCAGTGCATGGGGTAAAACGCCGTTAACCATCTCAATTCAGCGCGGATATCTAGCAGTCACAGAACAAATACTCTCGTGCGGTGTTCCGCTTCCTCCTGACGTCCTGATACACGCGGCAGTACGGCGATGCTTATTCCCCCAATGATCCAGTACCTCGTTCGCAAAGGCGCCGATGTGCATTCCGTTGCGTCCATCGGTGATACCGTGCTTCATCTTGTCATATCTAAGCACCCCGAACCAACGTGTTTAGACGTGGCGAAAACTGTCCTTGAACCTGGCGGCGATCCTGCTGTTTGCAATGCGGACGGCAAGTCTGTCTTGGAGGCGGCCGTCGAGCGTGGATATGCTTCCGTGGTAGAGCTCATGCTTTCGTTGAACAATCCGTTTTCCGTGGGTCTCCTGAAAGCTGCGCTACGACGACGTTGCAGTTCGCGTACACACGATCGAGTTGCTGGTGCGTCACGATGATGTATCGGAATCGGAGCGAGTTACGCTTCTCGCGCTCGCCCGAGAATCAGATTTGGGAGCACATCGTCGGCAGGTTATCGATGTCATGAACTCGGTAGGTGTCAGAATCATTGTCATTTCGAGTGAACAAGATACCGATGTAACGCACCTTTTCAGTCTCCCTCTCAGACTCGATAATGTACTAATTTCTTGTTTTACTCAAATCGTCTTTATGCTGTTGATGACCTTGTTATAAATATGATACGGCCCAGGTCCAATGATTGATGTTGTATAAACTGATCTTAGATCTGAGTCAGATCTCCGAGTCCCCAACGTCGTCAAGTGCAAACAAACACAAATAACGCGTCCGATGTCTCTCGATACCATCTGGGACGACCCCATCGCGACCCCTCTGTCCGCCACCGCCCCCAACGCTGATGCCAACGCAGACACCAGCCCGCTCAAACGACCCCGCCAGTCCCTCTTTCTCTCCGTTAGCGACAGCGACGACGACCATGCACGGCCCTCCAAGCGCGCGACGCCCGCCCCGCCCTCAGACGTCGACGCGCTGTTCGACGATCTCGACAATGAAGGGGAGGAGGACGATGATTTAAGGTACAAGCCGCTCGCGCCAGCGTTGGACGTGACGAAGCTGGCCAAGGAGGCGGAGGCGCGGGCGCGGCAAACGCACACGCACACGCAAACCGCGCCTTCGCAGACGTTGGGAGGCGGATCTAAGGCAGGCGCTGCCACTGGCGTCGATAAAGACCCGTCGGGAAAGGACACGGAAAAGGACAAGGGAAAGTCTGGTGGTCGAAAGACGCTCCCCAAGTTGGACGAGGAGCGGTTGGTGGGGCCAGAGGGCTTTCCGAGCCTCATCAAAGATGTGACAGGGTTTCGACCCAAGGGAAAGGGGCAGGAGGTGCGCACTCACGCGTCGAATCTTGGTGCTCATGCCGACCCATTGTGTCTCGTTTTCAGCACACGGATCTCAGCCGAATGTTGCAGAAATACCAGTTTTGGACACACAAGATGTATCCCAAGATGTCGTTTAAAGATACAGTTAATCGTGTCGAGAAGCTCTGCCACTCGAAACGCATGCAGGTAGTTACATCAGCTACATGATAAGTTTTTGCTGACAAGCATGCAAGGTTAGGTTGAGCGTCTGGCGCGACGAATTCAATGGCGTCACGAAAGACACCCAGTCAGATGACGACCCAGACGTGATTGACCTCACTGAACCCACGCTCGTGGCGACGGAGGATGACGGGAATAACACGGAGGATGAGGATACGCAGCGCAAAGGTGACCAGGCGTCGTCTCGTCCGGGATCTCTCCCTCCTACTTCCTCGGAGCCAGAGGACGATGACTTTGATATCGATGCGATCATTAGAGCAGAGGAAGAACGACTCGCTTCATACCGTGCGACGACTGCTGACGCTGGGTCGCGTCTACCATCCTCGCCAGCGCTGCCTAAAAAGGCACTCTCTAAAAGCGGACCCGATGTTGACGCGATGGATTTGGATGAAGCGAGTTTATGGGACACCGTGGACAATTCTGAAACGCTGTTTGATCCGCCTCACCCGACGTCTGCACAACCAGGCGATGATGATATGTGGGACATCATGGACGAGATGGAACAAGGGCAACAAAGTGGCCTGGTGGACAAGAATCGTATACCAACATCGGGGGTGAATCTTGAGCCTTCGTTGGGCAGCATTCATAGCGGGAACACACCCCGCGCCACCAACGACGATGACTGGGACCAGATGTATTCATAGATTTTAGAGTCGCACTAGGATTCAATACTAATTGTCTGATTGTTCGAAACCGTATCGTAAACTAGGTGGGGCGAAGATGACCGAGTCACCGTTTCCTGCCGAAAAAAAAAAGAAATATTAGTTTGGCTGCAGCAATGGATTATGCAATTCAGACATGTTCAGATTGAACTTGGCAATAAAAGAGGTGTCTCCATGAGAGTACAGAACAGGTCTGAGAAAGAATTCATCCTTACAAGATCCCCGGTAACGGGATCAGAAAAGACAAGCTGAAGTTGAACTCACCTTCAAGGATCAACGCAGGAAAAAAAGAACGGAAAAAAACGATGGATCGTGTCACCACGTGATCGCAATTGCGGTGGCAGTGCACCTCTTGAATTCTATTAGCGATTCGTAGTGCAACGTTCTCGGTTCTACTAATTCATGATACAGTCATTCCTGTTCCATCACAGTCATGTCAAGCAATTCCGAACATATCCGTTACTTTCAAAACCCAATGAAAGGTGCCGCCCGAGACATCTGGCGGGAATACACGACGAAATCGCAGCTTTTCATTGGTACGTCTTATTCAGAGTGAGAATTCGTTACTACAGTCTGATCTGTAGTTGCGTGGCTATGTCATCCCTGCTCAAGCACATGATGGTAAGCAGCAATTGCGAATGGCACACGATTATGCACCATTGAGCATCTGCGCCCGAATCTTCCGGGATCACACGACGCGGGCTTCACACCGTCTAAGGTGTATTCCATCTTTAGTAGGTGGTTCTCAAGTCGTGATCATGATAACTGGGATTCGCTACGATAGCGATTGGGGGTTCAGACCCGAGTGGGACTGTCAAATGGCGAGTGACGTTTCGGTGGAGATTGTCCATTCTGACTGTATCACTGTTCTACCAAACACGTCCCTGCTACGCGTCCAATTGATTTAGTTCATCGCAGCCATGCGGACTCAAACGTACCCCCTATTTTCATAGTTTCAATCCCAGACACGTAGGGCGGCTGGAATCGGGGATACACGACTTAAGAGACACTTCTTATCGCCAGCCTGGGCAGTATATCTCTGCAAGTCTAGTGAAAATCGACTACCTGTCTCTAATTGGTAGTCGTCCAGCACTGGTAAGCAACCGCGCGAAAGAGTACTGACCAATTATCAGAGTGTACTCGCTTATTCTGTCACCTCATTGTGTCACTAGCTCGAGAGCAAACCTCTAAACCTCTAGATCCGAGTCATCCGAAGCCGCACGATGCAGAAATCCTCCTGCTATGACAGAAAAAGTAAAGTGACCACGGTACAATGGTAAACAACCACTTGTCGTCAACTATGTCAGCTTCGAATGTTGATCATGGTGATCACCGGTCGCAAGTGATACTCGATACGACCGTCCGTTCACATGCCAGCGAGCCTCCGTGTAAAATGTGAGCGATTATTCCTTGCTGGTGCTCTGTAACAATCGCATGTCGAAAATGCGCTTCAGCTTCGTGACATGCATCTTGACCGGCGCCTCCATCTTGGCAGTACCTCAGCCTGCTGAGGAGAAGGAATGGTACTGCCATCCCAATTTTCAGGAGCTCCGACCATCGTTACGCGAACGAAAGCGTTCGCCTTGATGTGCTCAGTTCTCATGTCGCGTTTGTCAAGCATGTCATTTAATACGGCGTTATGTCCTGATATCTACTCATGCGACCTCTCAGTAGGATCCTTGGTGGATTTGGCTCGGGAAATTACAACCAAAATGATTCCTCTGGCACAAAGGTTAAAAAACTACAATGTGAAATCGATTTCAAATCCCGGCCATCCTTCGTATGGCCATGCTCGGGCCGGTACTCGCCGTATCCGCATGTATTCTGGTAAGCATCTGATGTATACCTAGCGGTGATTATCTTGTCTTTGGACGAGGGTAGGTAAACGACACGCTTCGATCTTCTCTCTCGTGCCATCACCACCTCGCTCGTCCATCCTCACTCGTTCGACTCCTTTCTCTCACCGCCAATCACTTTCTTTTCTTCTTTTCTTTTCTTTCTTCCCTTTCCTTCCCTAATTTTGCCTCCCTTCTGTCGCCATGGCCGACCCCAATTTCGAGATACCCCCAGATTTCACCGCACCGGCTTTCCGCACCATCCGCGAAGCTATCATGGCTGCCGACCTCGTCCCTCCCGCTACTCTGCAGCGATCTCCAAAGACTTGTATTAGTACTATTATGACGCAAGATTTGGTACCTGGTGGGTATCGTCTAAGGTGCGCGCTAGCCGATGAACACCCATTTTATTCGTATTCAGGACTAGACCCTTGGGTGATCGAAGAACCATTGAAAGAATGTGTATTCTACATTTGATTTGTACGGCGTATTGTCGAGTTGGTTTTGCAGACCCGTTTCCTATATAGTATGTTGGCAAAATCGATCCGGAGACGAGAGTCGATCGTCCGCGCAGGGATGGGAGACGGCCAGTAGTTTTCGATGGTGTGTTCGGTGCGTCTTGCATTTACCTGCCGACCGTAATGTGTGAAGTCGGATCCGGCGTGCCTCGGCTCGTCTGCAAAACTACATCCCGGCAGTTCTTCCTCCATCCATCTTCTCTCCAAGCTGTACGATCCCAGTCCAGATCCTGCGGCACTGTCGACGGCGCATCACCGTGGTTAGAAATCGGCCTCCAAAAGCAAAACGTTCCCACGACGTTTATGGCTTCGTCAACTGGTTCAAGAGACGAATCGATCGTCCAAGCTGGAATTGACTATTGGGAGACTCAGCCAGCCAGTCTTGACGGTGTGCTCGGTACGTCTCGTGTTTACCCACCCATCCAGTTGGGCTCATATCCTAGCAAAGGTGGATTCGGATCCGGGGTGCGCTCCAGCGTTGGACCGACGGCCTGCATCTGATCTCGTCTCCAGACTCTTCCTCGCGTCGACGCGCTCGGATCCCGCCAGTTCCTCCTCGATCTCCTCCCCGAGCTTCGTCTCGTTCCCTCTGCAATCAGCCCGCTCCGATCGTCCGATCCTAATTTAGATCCTCCGAGCACGGTCGATGCACCCCCACAGCGCTTTCGCGCACTAGACGTCGGCGCTGGCATCGGCCGTGTCACCGCGGACGTCCTCCTCCACCTCGTCCCGGACGTTGTCCTCCTCGAACCTGTACGCGCGTTCATCGACGAGGCCCACCGGCGCTGCCAAGGCACGTCGAGCAGTGACGAAAGCAGCGCCGCGGGATGGACGGGCATCCACGCACGTACGACGAGCGTGTCCTTTTTTCGCGGCCCGCTGCAGGACTTTGATCCGGCCGACCCGGAGCGCAACACGGCGCGGTTGGAAAGGCTAGGGTATGTCCCCGGCGAGGACGACACACGCTTGGGGTTCGATGTGGTGTGGTGTCAGTGGTGTTTGGGACATTTGAACGATATGGATTTGGTAGCGTTTTTGAAGCGGAGCGCTGCGGCGCTGCGTGGTCCAAGGAGCGTCATCGTTGTCAAAGAGAACCTGTGTTTGGAAAAGAGTGGGCCGAGGACGTTCTTTGATGTACAGGATTCGAGTTGGACACGGTGCGTCGGAAAGGTGGTTGCTGGGGTGTTGATGCTCACGATGATGTAGGTCGGATTTGGCGTTTAAAAATATTTTCAAAGAGGCAGGGTTGCAACTTGTGCGACAAAAAATTCAGCGTGGGTTTCCTGCTGGGCTATATCCAGTTAAAATGTATGTCGTCCGTGATTGAGTCCACGTGTGCACTGATAATCGCACAGGTATGCGCTACGTCCGAGTCTGTGATTTGATCCCATTTGTGTGTATGCATTGTGAACAGGATGGATACCTCGATTCACTCTGAGAATGTGACACTGCCCGTCATGCCTATGATCCCATCATCATCTGCGCACCACAAGTCTACTTTATCCTCGCCCGTCAACGCTCCGTGGATCGTGCAGTTACGATTGACAATGACCGGATTACGAGCACGATATTCAAACGCGTGCAACTTTAAGCCGGGTTTGTAAAATTGCAATGCTTCGAGCAGCATGAGGGCCGTGAGAGGGCCGTGAACAAGACGTTCTACAAAGTACGTCAAGCATCGAGGGTCGACGATCTTTGAAGGGCGGTACCTGGGTAACCCTCGCTGTGTTGTGCATAGTCCTTGTCGAGGTGGATATGGTGTGCGTTGAACGTGAGCGCTGAGAAGCGAAAGAGCGTCGTCAGGGAGGGCTTGTAGGCGAATGAAAACCCCGGCTTCGGCAGTCCCGTTACTATCCAGGCAGTCAGCCCATTGCGCGGGCACATGAGAAGCAAACGCACCTTGTCGCGCGCCCCGTTGGCTTCCCTGGGATGCGAGATACACGTGCGATCGCTGCTCGATGACGGACGGTTCTTCATGCCCGTCAGCGGTGACCTGGATCCGCTGCGTGACAAACACCATGGGATGCGCGCCATCGAACCCCTTCTTGTCGACCCGCGCGATCGTCGTGTCGGCACGGGCCGTGTCCCCGATGCACAACGCCGTGTCCGGTCTCGGGTTCCACCACATCGACCCAGAGGCCCACATGCGCCGTGTGAATGGCTTGGGGGGAGAAAAGTCGGCGTCGGTGCCGTCGGGGCGGAGTGCGGCTTCGGGGTGGCGCGGGTGGAAGAAGGCGAGATGATGACCGTAAGAGAGGGGTGTGCCCGTGGTGGGTGGGAGGTGGGCAGAGCGGGTGCCGTCGCGGGTGGGAAGGGTAATGTAGAGGTCCGCGAGGCGGGACGGGGAGAGGGTGTCGGTGAGCGCGAGAGATTTCGGGCGGGCGATCCATGCGTCGAGCGCGGTGGTGGAAATGTGACGTGGACGTAGCATCGTACTGACGACAGTGACGTCCCTTTTTCGCCTCGCAATGATGTTTGTGTGAACACACCTTGCATTCGTACCACGACGTTCGATGGCGACGGCGATGGCAAAAGGCACCCACACCGTCACTGAGGACCTGAGGCGGCAGCTTTCTCGGAAAAATCAACTGCTAACGTTCAAGTTGCCACGGTAGTGCATGCAGACTCGAAAGTTAGAGTGGCAGCTCGACGAACTCATGACGATCTCGAAGCCGCGCATCCTTCACGTCCAACGCCCATTAAGCGTTCACAAACATTACCCGTCAGGTTCATTTTGCTCGAGGCGATCTCTGCAGCGGGACTATGGCCCACCCGCTGTGCCGAATCGTGACAAGTTGACCCCGAGGGGGTGCACGAGGACGACGTGCAATATGTCTTACGTGTCGACGCATGGCATAAGATCAGACAGGTGGGCCGGCGAGGACAACTGCACCGAAAAATGTGTATCACCCTCAATCTGTGCTAGTGTCAAGGTTTCTTATGAAGGTCTTGTTTGTAGTCTCCGGGTGTCCAGGCGTCGATACTTTCTATGGTGCACCAGTCGCCATGTGAGTGACTATCGCATTCCATGTTTTCATGTAGCATCATCATCATGGTCAGACCCTGCACTGGCACCGCACGGGATATCCACAGACAAAGATTAAATTACGATAGTTCCATAGGCCGCCGATTAATCACGACGGTGCTCCTCAGAGTTGCCAACACAGTTAGGTTGGTTCTGATTGTGGCCGGTTTGCCGAAGACAGAACTTATATTATAGATAGGTTTTATCGCCATACTTGGGCAACTGAAACATCAATCTCGGTTCCACGATCCTCTACTAGAGAGATTTTGGAAGAAAGTGTCACATTTCGCGCTCAGCTGTCATCGCGAGAGGACAATATCGAGAACGAGACTACTGAAACGTAATTCTTTCCACATATTCGATCCACACTTCTCGTCGGAATGCTGGGTGCCGGTGTGATGTTCCTATAACATCATTCATCACTGCACAACCGCCTGCTTCGGCTAAAGCGACCTGCGCTGATTGTCCCTCGTATAAAAATAATTTTTGCGCTAGTCTCGTTGGTGATTCATCATTTCAAAGCCCCACCGGGCCGTGCTACGAGTACTTAACGGGCCCGTCTGTCCTACTTCTTGGCGCTTCACTGTTCAACTCTAACTACCAGCGACATGTCCACCAACCCGGCCGCTCTCCCGCCAGTGGAGACAACGTACGGTGCGCTATATTTTAGTGTCATCCTATCAGTAGCGTTTTACAACATTGCATCCGTACAAACGTGCGTGTCATCCGTCCGTTGTTTTTGTAACGAATTCAAGCTCGAGGTGACATTTGAGATAGATACTTTTATTACCTCCAGTAAGCTACATCGCCTCCGGAGTCGTCTGAGGATCTTAACATGCCCTTGTGACAGCTATCCGAATGATTCCATGCGCTTGAAGAGCCTCGTAAGCCAAATTGTGACATGACCTCGCGTAATGACATACTGCAATCCCAGGTAGCGGCTTTATGGTACGCTTGTGCTGCATTGGCTTGTACAATCTTTGACTCATCTTTGTAGGATATCCAATACAACACATGAAGCTTTCATTATCTCTGGAGGTTCGTTTTTAGGAGTTTCACCAGAGGCCGATTTGTCCATATAGTGTCCTATACAGCATATAAAATTATCATGAACCCCCAGTCATTATTCACCAGCAATCTGTGAGTTGTCGTTTTCTTGACTTCGGTTGCCACGCCTTGACTATTGTGTCAGCGATCTAATCGTAGGTATTCTGTATGGATTCATCGCAAAACTTATCTACAGGACGTAGATACAATTACTCCCCTCGGTATGTATTCTGTTTCTTCTCTGAACAATTGTTGATGCCTTCCAGCTCATTGTTACAATTGCCGCACAAGGTTTCTTCGTCCATCGATACTATGTTTGTATGTCTCAGTGTTCGAAGCCTCACCCAGCCTGTTCACTATTGCCCAGTCGATGAAAAAAAAAGAAAATTTATACCCATCGTATGGGTAAGCTTCGAGTCTTTATGTATTGTTCCTGATAACATTGCCAGAAGTTTATACTAGCAATAATCGTGATTGGTAGGGTTGCACGCCTTTACCCCATCAGATTCTAAGCTTTTCATTTAATCATCAGTGGCTGTTATCAGTAAGCTGCCTCAGCGCCATTTGCATCCTCGAATTCTGATGATTACATGTCTAGTTTATGTTGCAATCGCACTGTGTGTATCCTTCTCTTTACGGATTATGATTTGCGGATCTTTGTCCCCTATTTGCCTCTAGTATAGGCAACGTCGAGCTCCCTAAACTCGTCTATAACCCGTTTACGGTAGGTATATGCTGCATTCTCCGAACCAACGAACTCAGATCCAATTGGACAGACTCTTTCATTCGTTTTTCTTTTTATTTCTGCCGTGGTGGATATTTTAATTGCCATTTTCATGACTTTCGTGTTAGTCCGCACGCGAGCTGCCACCCCCGTCCACCCAGGGTAAGCGATTGCGGGCACTGTATGACGTGTTACTAACATGGGAGTGTCTCAAGGACCGCAACACTTCTACGACGCCTCATGGTGCTTGCCGTCAACACTGGCATCTGGACGGCCACATTTGTTATCTTGGCGCTCGTCCTAGTGCGTCCCCCGGTTAGCTATTTGTCCTAATTTTATGCTCTCCAAATGTGTCAGTGGCAAGTTTTCCCATCGAACATGGTATACGTCATACCTGGTTATTCGATTTGTTCCGCCTATTGTAACGCCGTGCTCGCCAACTTGAATGCGAGAACGTATGTCTGCCAACGAATCTGCACTGACTTTGGCAACACGGATTCGTCCAAGTATGCGGGTGCGCACTACGGGCTCGGTGGCAAGCATCGTGAGGTGCATGCTGCCTCACACAGGTGTGTCTCGATTGCAAACCGTCAATGATGCCGCGTATTGAACGGGCCGATACGTATCAGGACGTCAGGAACAGTGATGTTTGCACCCGCAGCCGAGTCAACCTCGGCGGATGCTGGAGTGTGATGAGTTGCGACGGCCTGCGCCATACCGTGACGTCACATTGCGCCTGACTTATGCCATGTAATATTATTGGTTTCTTCCGAGCCTGACCTGTGTATGTATATAGCATTGGTTGAATTGCTCAGTTTTCAAGCTTCAAAGCTTCCATTCGTTAGTAACCGTGAATTTACCATCGCTTCCGTCGGTTTTGTTACAGTATCGTTATTGGTCGACCGCGTACTAAATGAAGATTTAAAGAGGTTACCAGTAAGACCGTATGAAGACTCCTTCAATTGGATTTGAGCAGTCGTGTTTCTCGCCGAGGTGTGATTCAGAGACTGCAGTGTTTCCTTTTTTTTTTTTTCAAGGTCCCTAGAGTGGCTTTCATCCTTTAGAAGCCGAGAGACCTATAAATCTCGTAGCAGGTTTCATTCGATACACGCCAATGTGACCTACCCTGCGAATGCGGATGATGCCAATGACATCGAGGTAGTGACAGATAGCGTGTAAAATCTCCAATGGGAGCTGGTTGAAGGTGGTCATTACACTGGTGGTCAGTCAGAGGGAGGATGTTCAACAGGTACAAATACTGTTGCATATGCGAGCACACGAGAACCAGAGCAGGGGATTGGCTGTTGCCTCCAAGTATGTACCGCCTGGTATACTAACTAGTAGCCAGGTCGCTTGAGGGGGACAAAGTCTCAACCGTTAGTGCATTCCGATTTCTTTCTATGGTAGCCATAGTCTTTGGCACCTGTAAGCTCGGCATTAGCACGCTTGCTGACATTATGTTCGAATGTCACGATGGTCACAAGCGAGAGCAACGGCGCGTACATAGAACATCCAACCAGTACCGTTGACATCGGTGTCAGGGGGATCATTCGAGGGCACCGTGCGACTGCAGCATCGTGTTACCCATCCTGCCCTCGGGCCTATGCAGACGGAGGGTGCCTGGTCATGGAGATGGGCGCATTCGGGTGGTGACCAGACTGTCCTGTGTGGAGGACTAGGATGGCGAGAGTTGTAACCGTGGACAAGTCAGCACTTCCAAGGCGAAAGGGTCTGCGGTACATCAAGGTATATTTCCAGTGCACCCCGAACGAGAGTGACGTGTGCACAAAAGGACAACAAAAAGGACAATGTATTCGGCTTGTTCTGAGGTGTGAATAATTCCCATGCTGACCCCAGATCTCGTCTCATTCCGCAAACAAGCTAGCGAAGTGTCAGTGTTCCAACACCCTCTGAAACACCAAAAACCTACATCCGTGTTGGCCCGCCTAATCACAATAGAACGTGCCGAGCAGTCCAGCCTGAGTCCTCTGTTCGTAAATAAAGCTAGAACACTCGAATCCATGTCCACGTCATGATAGCAGGTTTCCTAGCTCAAAGTGCGAGGTATCAGACTTGAGCAAAACTAACCGAGTGGCTAACCGACACAGCCGACGACCTAACCGAGCTAGCCGAAAATCCGTGAGCTGGCATATTCGAGCTCCGCACTCTGGTTTGAGCTCCGATACCTAGCTGGCACGTGCTATGATCGGGTTTTACAGTAATGTGTGACTCTGTGACCGAGCGAGGCACGAACAAAGTCACAGATCACTGTCGTTTCCGTTTGGGGTCGAAAGCGCTTTACCCATTTCCTCTCACCATACCTTCACCGAGCAGTTTCTACCCTACCATAGTACCTCCCTACATGTAGATCATCTTCCATCAATCTCATGTTCATTCTCATCTCTCTATCGACTGCTCCTCCACAGCGACCTCCAAAGAGTGATGACTTGAACATGAGATTCGATCGGAGATTCAAGGATTGTGCACTTGGCAACATTCAAAATCCGCTGACAGAGTTTAACGAAGTACACCCTGGTGCCACTTTGAGACCTACTTTAATAATGTTGCAGCTTCATAGGTTGCCGATTAATCATGACGGTAGTCTGACCACTCCCTGCCAGGGTTTCAAGCACTGTAGGTAGGTTCCGATTGTCACTGGTCTACCCAAGATTGAACTTATCGCTATGAAATAAAGTTTTGTCGCTAAACTTAGGCAACTGAAACATTTGCATTACTGTAATCATCGGCTCCGAGATTGAACCTGAGGCCTGAGGGGACATGCCTGTCCTCGCTAACCGCACCCAGTCTGGAAGGAACTGTCATATTTCGCGCTCAGCTGCTACGTGTCCCAGCATGTCGGAAACGAGAATATTTAGCTGGGGCGTGACTATCGCGACCGCCCTACGCCCTGCAGCGATTTCCCATTCAAGTCTCACTGCTAGCGACATGTCCATCGACTCGGCCACTCTCCCGTCTGTGGAGACAACGTATGGTGCGCTATATTTTAGCGTCATCCTATCAGTCGCACTTTACAGTATCGCATCCGCGCAAACGTGAGTGTTACCCGTCCGTTTCTTGATAACGAATACAACACCAGATGACTTCTGGGACAGATACTTTTATTTCGTGCAGTAAGCCACATCACTTGCGAAGCTGCCTTATGGCCACTAATTACCCTCGCGATAGCTATCCGAACGATCCCATGCGCTTGAAGAGCCTTGTAAGTCAGGTTCTGCTACCGCCTGTTGCCCGTGCTACGACATACTGCCATCTTAGGTAGTGACCTTATGGTACGCCTCTGCAGCACCGGCCTGCAGAGTCATTAAGCGTTCTTGGCAGGGCATCCAATACGATTCACGAAGCTTTCATCATTTCTGGAGGTTCGTTTTTCGACAGTTTCATCATCGACAAGTCGATTTTTTCATCTGTCTTATATAGCGTATAAAACTATCATAAACCCACAGTCGCTACTCGCCAGCAATCCGTGAGTCATGGTATTCTTAATTTCTGCTGTCACACCTGATTGTTATGACAGCGATCTCATCGTAGGTCATTTTCACGGGTTCATTGCAAAGCTTATCTACAGTACGTAGATACAATTACTCCCCTCAGTATGTATCCTTTTTCTTCCCTGAACAAACGTTAATGCCTTCCAGCTCATTGTTACAGTGGCCGCACAAGGCTTCTTCGTCCATCGATTCTATTCTTGTATGTTTCTGCGTTCTAACTCTTACCCAATTTGCTCACCATCCCAGTCAGTGGCAAAAATATTTTTATACCCATCGTGTGGGTAAGTTATGAATCTGTTTATCTGTTGCTCCTCATAACATTACAAGTAGTTTATACTGGTAACTATCGTGATCGGTAGGGTTTTTATGGCCTTCCTCACCCGGATGCTAAGTTTTTCGTTTACACATCAGTGGTTGTTACCAGTAAGCTGCCGTAGCGACATTTACATCCTCGAATTCTGATAATTTATGTTCAGTTTATGTTGCAGAAGCACTGTATGTGTCCATTTCTGTGCAGACAATGACTTGCAAATCTTTGCCCCCCGTTTGCCTCCAGTATAGGCAATGTCGAGCTTCCCAAGCTCGTCGATGACCCGTTTATGGCAGGTACATGTCACGTTTTCTGAACCAACGAACTCAGATCCAAGTGGACAGACTCTTGCGCTCATTTTTCTCTCTGTTTCTGCTGGGGTGGATATTCTGATCGCCATTTTCATGACTTTCGTGTTATTCCGCACGCGATTTGCCACCAGACACACAGGGTAAGTCACTGCAGCAATTTCTGACGTTTCACTAACATGGGAACGCCATAAGGGTGGCAACCCTTTTACGACGCCTCATTCTTTTTTCGGTCAACACAGGCGTTTCGACAGCCACATTTGTTATCATGGCGCTCGTCCTAGTGCGTCCCCCAGTTAGCTGCTATTTGTCCTAATTTTATGCTTTTCAAATGTGTCAGTGGCAAATTTTTCCGTCGAACATGCTGTACGTCATACCTGGTTATTCGATTTGTTCCGTCTACTGCAACGCCGTGCTCGCCAACTTGAATGCACGTGCCTATCTCGGTCGCGAGGCTCCCGCGGACTTTGGCGACATGTGTTGGTTATCGACTGTGCACGACCCACTCGAAGATGAGCGGCGTGTGGAGCATTCCGCCACTTCCGCACATAGGTGAGTCTCCATGAAAATGGCTAGTGGTATCGTGTGTTGAACGGACTGCCTCAGAGCGCCAGGAACGATAACGTTTGCAAACACGGATGAATGGCCGGCCTCAAAGGATACTTGAACATGATTGACTACCACGACCTGGGAGACTTCTCATAACCTGCGCATTCGTTAGATTGGACACCCTCACTCGTTCGTTACTGTAATTATACCCTCGCTCTCGCCAGCTTTCGAGTTCGTTGGGCTGTACAAAAACTTTCGAATTCGTGCATGTGTGTTTTGCCTTGTGCCAAATCCACTGAATATTATGTTACTGCGAAAGCCTTGGGCAATGGGAATAACCACAAGCTCAGCCGCGCTGGGCCGCCGCCCATCTCACAGCATCCCGCCTCCCTTTGGCAACATCAACGCCAAACCAAATAACCAAAGACGCGGCGGTGCAGATCGCAAACAGGAAGGAAAACCCTTGCCAGTTATCTTGCGTCTTGTCAATGATTGCCTGGACGACGTAAGGTCCGACCATGGACGAAGCGCGGTTGGAAAGACCAAAGAGGCCAAAGAACTAGAGGGTACGATCAGACGTGAGCCCAAGGAAAGACCAAAATGGAGTACCATGTTGTCGAACCCGGGTGGACTGAGCTCGGCCATCATCGTTTGGGAGAAAGCGTAATACGGTGCTTGGAACAGACCGAATACGACGTTGTAGGCCCTGCGTTTCGATGAGCGGAATCACGCTGTAGTGCTCAGAGCTGCTTCACCAAAATTCCCAAGCGTTGTGGAACCTGAGATACGATCTCGTCATGTGCCCGGGGGTCCGCATGTGATCAAACTCACCCTAATTTGTCGGTCCATATTCCGATCATGCCCCAAAGCGGGATTAGAATCGTAACGACGTTGGTCACGACAAACTGTGGTGATCGCCAGGAGTGTTTGGAATTCATGCATAAGAACAATGAATATTGAATGAGCGTACCATTTTCTTCGTACTGATCTTCCAGTAGCGTTGAATATACCAAAACCCAAGAGTACTGATGGTTGATGTGACGGCCTGCGACAAACCAAGATATGTGTTCTGTAAGAATGAAAAACTAAACTTGTCATTTTGACAGATAGCCACAAGGGTTCCAGTGGTATTCAGACCCTGATATCAGATTCAGTCTATCGCGTTGAAGGGAGAGGTACAGGTACTCGCATCTGCTAAAAGGAAGAAGGCAACAAGGTATACAAAAGTATACGGGAGGTATTTGTAAGTCTTGAGAGCTGCCCAGATCTACACGCGGTATGAACACGCATCACTTTGCATAAGTAACTCATTTTGATTACCTGCTTCCATCCTACAGTAAAGTAACTCTCGCCCTTGGGTAAAGGAGGACCCGGGCGAGGTGATTGGTATATGACTAAACCGCGATTAGTCGATCTCTCGCTACTGCATTGAACACATACACCACCAAATTCCGAGCAGAACCCAGTAAGAATTGTCTCTGTCCACAGAGTGAGTGGTGAGTCATTCAACTAGGAGGGGGTGGCGCACAGGACTAATACATAGTTGTCGACCTTGGGGTCGTTCGCCGTTTTCGGAGGAAGAAGAAGCGCCAAATTCAAAAGGTATGTAACGACGTAACCAATGTTACTGTGTACCTGATGTGCTCGAATGAGCGTAGTCATGGACAAGTGCATTCTCAAACCCACCGTAGAAATATTACTGATCCTATTCTTCTCAAGGGACTCCTCCGTTTCGTATTCCTCGACCGGGATGTCACCGTTCTCATATTTTTCACGTAGGGAACGAGAGTGGGGCGTGTTCCGGGCGAGACGTGGAAACGCGGCCGCGTAAAATACCAGTGTTGCGCCATAGGAGACGAAACCGATGATATAGAGCGCCATCGCGAGTTTCCAACGATTTGGAGCTAAGCACAGATTATTCAACACCGATTGGCTTTACCAATACCCAATTCAAATGCCACGTACAGGTAAGTGCCATACAAGCATACTGGGCGGCCCAACATATGAGCGTTACAGTAAACAGAAGCCAGCGGCCAAAAGTGCCATAGTCACCGGCGGAGCCAATCGTCGTGAATATGGCAGTCATGATGGAAAAGCTGATACCATTTGCAATGAGGATAACGCCTGCGATGGACTTGGTACCGCCCATCCAAGGAAGGACACATTGACCCGACGCGGTATCGGAAAGACAAGAAGAACCTGGTCCAACTGTCGGATCATAGCCAGCAGAGGTTGCGAGGCTTTGGAACAACGTTTGGGTATAACCGAGCGGGCCGACGCCCTTTAGAACCAGATGAGTGTAAAGAATTATACAAAGCAAGATGTAAGCGCACATTGTCGCCGTTGTAGTAGACTGCATCTCATAAGCAGGGTATGCAGGACTTGAGAGTGGACGCACGATAGTAACTCCAGAGTTCTCTACTGGTGACCAGAGGCTCGCTTTCTTCGACCGCCGCAATGAGTACCTTGGCCTTGTTGACCTTGGGTGGTACAGTGGAATCATCATTCTGGCTCAAATGTTCCGGGGGAGAAGTGTGCGACTCCATGGTGCGTAGACCTGTGGAAACCGGATACGGAGGTGTTCAGCAAAGAGTTCGCTTGGAGCTTCGTACTTTAACGTTATTGATCATGAGGTCTGCATGGTCACGAGAGGAAGTTAAGATAACTGCCAGCTCTCAGTCCCACACTTGGAAGCGAATCTGCCTCGTGTTATTGATAAGGACCAATTTCGATACAAAACGGGGTGTCCGCACTTGAACAGGTCAGTCCAAATTCTTCAAACTCTGGGCAACACGCAGGACGACATCAAGCACACCTGACAGCTGCGGTATTGTCCAACGTGCAGCGTTTCTACCCAGTAACCGCCCGTCAATACCACGACGAGCAGCTAGATGACGGTCGTAATTTGCAATCGGAGTGTTGTTCTTTTTTTTTCTTCTTTCGCTGACCCAACAAATATGATGCTTACCGCTACTCCCTGTGATAGGTTGTTGGAGGAGACAAGGCAGATAGATGGATACTACTACACGAGTTGTCAACTTTGAACGCTCCGAGGTATTCGTTTGTCTGCTTCATAGATCACTACAATGTTCCGACAATTGACTGAAGAAGCGAATCATCTGCCATTGCCTTGATAGACGGCCAGGGATCTCTATCGCGAGTCGGCTGCGTGCTTCCAAACACCTTGCAGCGGTTGACGTTGAAAAGCGGTGATTCAGATCAGTCGATCGTCCCACATGCCGTTCGTACATACTACAGTAGTCAAATACGAGCCTTTGCGAAAAGTGTACTACGTGTGTATCCGTTGGAGAAATTGACGCTAAACCGGTCGAGAGGGGTTGGTTTGTTGTGTTCAAACAGCCAAGGTTATTGAAGTCCACAAGCGGGGTTCGTCCAGAGCTCTGAACGACTTTCAAGGTGACGTCTCCTTTACGCTTCGTTTTTGCGCGCAACAGGCCGCTGTGCCTCGCATTTTTATCCGGGCCTTTATATTCGAACCTCTGTGTGCGATCTTTCCTACTGCGACGTTCGATGGCGACCGCGATCGCGGACGAAGCTCCAGTCACCGTCCCCGAGGGCTTTTCTCTTTACACAGAAAACAAGGCTCACATTCTCATCTCCAAGGATGAAGCTTTCCTGAACCCGGTCCAAGAGTTCAACCGCGACATGAGCGTCGCGTGCATCCGCGTCTGGAGCGAGGAACTCGATAGGGAAAAGCAAGCCAAGTTTGTCCAAGCCGAGGAGAGACGACAAAAGAGACTGGCAGAGGCGGTGTGGAAAGGTGGGTGTGGGCGTCGTGGCCGGTGGTGGTGCTCATGTAGATGACAAGACGAGGGCGTGGATACGGCGGGTGAGTCGTCGGGCGTTGTTCTGGATGCACCCGAGACGACCTCGAAGCCGCGCGTAGTATGTATACTGCTTGATTTGCCCCCGGCCGAAGCTCACTAGACTTTCAAGTACCACCCGCACAAATTCGTTCTTCTCGAGGCGCTTTCGGCTACAGGATTGCGGTCCATCCGTTATGCGAAAGAGATCCCTCTCGTGAGGTTCGTCACGTCAGCCGATTAGCCTCGAAGCTTTGATCACACGTGCACCAGATTCATCATCGCCAACGATCTTTCCCCGTCGGCAACCGCTGCAATGAAGCGTAACGTGGAAATCAATGGACTTGGTCCGTTTGAGGAATTGTCCACGACACCCGATGGTCAATGCATGACGAATTCGAACCCGGGGAAAGTCCGCGTGCACGAAAACGACGCATGGCATGTCCTTGTTCATGCATGGCTCAGACGGAACTAACAATGACTAGTGCCTTGATATACAACCACCGTACCGAAAAAACGCGCGTCGATGTCGTCGACCTCGACCCATACGGTACCGCCGCGCCATTCATCGACGCGGCCGTGCAAGCCATCAACAGTGGAGGCAAGTCGGGAACCATGTCTTGATCGTCGATCCTGATCTTCCCAGGTTTGCTTTGTGTGACATGCACCGACATGTCTGTCCTTGCAACGACCAACTATGCTGAAAAATGGTGATGTGCATCATCCATCTTGCTCTCTCCCACCTCACACCCTTGACAGTTTTTCGAATTACGGCGGTATGCCGGTCAAGGCGGAATACTCGCACGAGGGTGCAAGTGTACCGTTCAGAAGCCTCGGATTTGGCCGTACTCACTGTGTGATAGGCGCTCCGGCTTGTTTTGAACACGATTTCAACGTCTGCGGGTAGGTATGGACGCTACATTGAACCACTTCTGTCCCTCTCCATCGACTTTTACGTCCGCATCTTTGTCCGCGTCCACGCCGCCCCCGTCGAAGTAAAAAAAGCAGCCAGGTAAACACACGCATCCTCTTCCCCTTTACACCGATGCTCACGAGATTTAAGCAAAACATCGCTCTTTTACGTCTGCTCCGGCTGCGCGTCCTATCACGAACAAAAACTGGGGCGCATTGCAGAACGCACAAACGACGCTGGCGCCGCGACTCTGCAGTATAAGACTGCCACGGGTCCGCCCGTCAACGGGACGTGCCCCGAGTGTGGGTTCAGCATGCACGTGCGCCAGGTCTCTTTCCAAACTGGTTGTAAGCATTGAGCCCCGGACAGGTTGCGGGGCCCATGTGGTCCGGTCCGCTGCACGACCCTGCGTTCGTCGCCAAGGTGGCCGCGCACGTCAATCTGCACGCCGACAATTACGGCACGTCGACGCGAATGAAGGGTATGTTGGCCGTTGCGCACGAGGTGCGTGTGCCGCGCTGTCCTTTGTCGCTTGCCTGACCCGACACAGGAACTGGCTGTCCCGTTTTACTTTACGCCCGCCCGCGTGGCGGGTACGATGCATTGTTCCACCCCTGCGCTGGCCGACGTGGCGTACGTTTCGTGTCGCGACCCATTGTCCTGTTTGTATGTTTGCTCACCCATACGCAGTTCCGCGCTTCTTCACGCGGGGTACAAGGTATCGCGCTCGCACGCCTCGCCGGGGTCGCTAAAAACGACTGCGTCGCGCGCGGTAGTGCATGACGTGTTTCGCGCGTGGGCGCAGCGGCATCCTGTACGGATGGACCGGGTGTCGGATGCTTCCCCCGCGGCGCGGTTGTTGGGCAAGGCGATGACGTGGGTCGCCGTCTTGCCGTCGTGGTGTGGTGACACTGATGCGTATCGTGCATGACAGGACGGAAATCGATTTCAAGCGGCACCCGGATGCTGTGACGAGAGCGAGCGATGTCAAGATCGTGCGGTATCAGCAAAATCCGGCACCGAATTGGGGGCCGGGGTCGCGGGCGGGTGGCAAGCGGAAGCGGGCGCGGTCTGACGAGGGTCGCTAGACACACGTGAGCATTCCGCGCAATAAACAAGGTGTTTATGTCGTTGTACTACGCACTTATACACAAACGCGCTGTGCAGTCGCTTATTGGCAACCGGTCATGTGTGAACACGTGATACGGCAATCGCCGAATTCTCATTCCTGCCTTTCTGCTCCGCGCTCGCTGCCATGCGCCGTTCTCACTGACTTAAAGCTCCTTCTACCGGAGTCCCCATTGTTTGAAAGTAGGAATGTGGCTAAGCATAGTAAGTAAACCCCTTTGGATCTGATTGAAATGGATAGTGTTTGTCAATGTTGATGATTTGCAAATGAAGTTGAATTATGGCCTTGCTTGTAGCCAGTACCAAGGCTGTCAAGTTTCAGAATTTCAGGCTTGTTAAGGATCAGTCCCACTCACAAGTGTTTAGGTTATGCACAGACCATAGTCCAGCAGGATCAGTTCAGTCCAACACCCTCAACCTATGGTTGCCCACCACAGCCTCTCTCTCACTCCTGCCTCACATTGGAGGGGCATGCTACTGTACTCCTTGATGGATGGTCCAAGGAAGAAGATGCTTTTAACATACACTCTGCTTTCTTATCATACATTTTGACATACATTGTATGTAAAACATTTACTGACACTATCTGTGCTGCTGCTTCTAGTGCTTGGTTGAATCACCTTGCTTGACAAGGTTTCTCTGTCCCTCCATAAGTCATGGGAAAGTGACTGACAGAAAACTCCTGCCTTTTATGGTGATAGTGGGTAACTGTCATTTCTGCAACACATGTCATGTCTCACTTTTCACAACCCAGTGGCACAAGTTATTGTAAGACATACTGTACTACACTAACTGTAATCAATAACTTTACCTATCTTTTGTTATCTGCCTTCTCTGACTCCAATGCAGATTAACTGTAATTGATACCTTTACCTATTTCTGTTAGATTGCACACTGGAATATAAACTCATCTTAAGAACTCTTTATCCTTCTGATTTGTTCAAGCCATCAAGCAAGGTTTCCACCACTGCAGGTGGCATTTCCAAGTAATTTTCCTTAGGACTAATTTGCCATTGTTAAATTTCTGATGTGCAGGGTCATGGAGATTGTGGACTACTAGCACAAGAGGTCTAGTTCTGGTACCAAAAATGGAGTTTGCATTCATCCAACAAGTTCAATGCCTTGTACATATATTGAACCACTTACTGGCTATGAACAATAACAATAGAAAAAAAATCATAAGGAGTGTATATGAGACCACTTACAATCTATAAATGGAAAGGATAAGAAGAGGCTCATAAAAATATTCACCCCTAATGAAAATAAATCACTTGCTTACCATAGATTGTATAAAAAAAGTAAAGAGGAGGTATCATGAGCAAAATACTCCTTTGAATGGAATATAAAGTATCTTACTCAATATCAACAAAGAGTAACAGAATAAGTAATCATAAATATATGCTCAAATTTTATACACATTAATTTACTTACTAGCTGTGAAAAATAAGAACCTCATGAGATAGTTGTTTGCTTTCATATACAAACCACTTACTGGCTATATGTAAATAACAAGTGGTGGAAGCAACATCAGCAAAACAGCCTTTTTGACTCAAAATGTCCATGTGCATTGTGCAACCAACTTTATAAGTATGATCCCAGAAATTTGCACAGAAGCCAATATATATCTAAAGATTGGCCTGTAAAAATTTCAGCCTAAGTCATGACTGAAAATGTTGAGTTGAGTAATCCCTATTTCTCTGTACAGGTCTTTATTACTAGGTACCTTCCTGTAACATCTGTGTGGCTCTGTGGATCTCTGTCAATTCAAGGGTCAGTTTGCTGATGAAGGGTAATGAGAAAAATGTTTAACATAGTCATCAGATGATTTACCTCCTACAAATAGCATGCCAATAGGCAAGGCATTCATTATTAGTCTTTTTACTTTGAAATCTCAATACAAAAAGGAATACTAACCTTTTTTATACAAAAAAAATGAAATCAAACTCAAGTTTAGTCTTCAGTTTAATAGAAATATCTTTTCCAAAGAAACACTCACTATTCCTATGAATAATTGTTGGTACACAAATCATACCTTCATATGTGGAAACTGGCTTGTAATTACCCCCACTATACAATATTGAGTTTTTGAGGTGATTCTGAATTCAATATAGGGATACAAAGCACTATATGGAATTAACTTTCTGTGCTGATGCCAGCAGTCTCTGCAGTGATTCACTATCCAATACAGATGCTGTTGTCTCTAGTAGATTATGCCCAATGTCAGATGTGTCCATGTCTAGGAAGCTGTGAGTGCTACAAACCAAAAATCAAAGTAGATGTATACACACCTTCCAGCTGCACTGATGCTTGTGGAGGAAATGTCATCTTGCACAAATCTCCCCAGATATCCATCTTGTGAAACATCTCCTGACTAAGCTCCCTCAGCTTTTTCAGCCTTTCTTCTTCAGGCAATGAGAAGTGGTCAGGTTGAAATGCCTGTACCATGAGTGCATCAAATTTTGTGAATATCACTACAACTGGCACTGATACCCAGGCTATCAAAAATAATAGCATTCACTAGTAGGACTACTCACCACTTTTAGTGTCACATTCACCAAAGAACCTCTCTTCTGCTACTGTGATTGCACGGTGAAGTTGATCCATTGGAATACAATACCTACTTGCCTCAAAAACAGTCACATACAGTAGATGATCAAGCCTACTCACCATATTGCGTGGATCCGCTTTTTCAGATCGACAGTCTTAGACCGCTCGACAATAAAGTCCTTCATTCGCAGGAATTCTGTCTCGTCTCCTGCCTCGAGTCCAGAAGAGTCATGGAAAACAAAGTTGGGGTTGCTCTTGAAGACCATTTCATAGTTGACGTCATGTAGACCACGCTACACGGAGCGTAAGACGGGATCCCAGTTTCACGACACCCCCAACGCCGCTCACCTCTGTTCCCTCTTCGACCACACAGTCAACCTAGTCACGCGGTCAGCGTCCATGATCCTGACGCGATGAGCGGTGACCTTTCTGCCACGGTCATCGTAGACCTCCGCGTCCTCCGTCGAGTTGCAGATCCGTTGAAGGATCGTCGTCTTGCCGGCGTTTGCCCTGCCGGTGATGAGGATTCTGAACCGTTCGAATTCGTGCATGATGCCCGGATCGCCAGCGGGAACGATGCTAGACACGTCCACAGCCGAGCCTCGCTCTTTGGGAGGTGAGGTGCCTCAGTGCGTTGCGTGTAGTGCGTGCGGCGCGTGCACGCGGAGGAGGAGCCTGCTCACCAGGATCCGAAGCGAGGGCGGTCTGGGGTCGTGACTCCGAGTTGGCGCCGTCGGCAGCGCCCAAGCTCGCGCTTTCGGAGGGCGCCGGAGAGGCACTTTCGCCGGCGATGGACGATCGGATGTGCTCGATTTGTTTCTTGAAGGCTTTCATTTCTGGAAAACGCTGAGATGCGGATGATCAGGGTGCGGTGGGGCCAGTGTTCTGCTAGTCAGTGAATGAGAGTCGGAGTCACTAACCGCAAATCGTGGGAAAGACGATGAACGTTGCCAACATTCACCTGAACCTGACTTTCAGCGGTCCAGTGGTCCTATATCTCTACCAGGTAGTGTAAGTCAGGTGCGTAGTAGTCTACACCAGTAATATAGTATCGTGACTACCAACTCGCCTCATCTACTAAATCCACATTACACTTGTAACACTTCAAGTATCGAGCAAGCGCGACTGCCTCATGGTTTTGCTCAAAACAACCATCACTCTACACGAACGACGTACTCGTCGACCCGCACTCCTGAAGTTCCTCTCGATGACTGGTCCAACCCGAATCTCTGGCAGGAAGCAGCCGAACAGGATGGTGGGGGTGGTGGGACAGCTTTACTGAACATCCCGGATATGCAGGCAAGAAGGAAAATTCAACAGCTAGCGGAAAGGCAAAGGTGATACGTACCAAGCTATACGAACGGGATCGATCAAAAGTAAAATCATCTTGGGAAATGCGACTCCACCCCCTCAAGACCTCAGCAATCACGACCGCTTGTATGTTTTTTTGATTGATCTTGCTATGCTAACTCCTTACCGACGGATCACATTTGCGCAGTCTGAGCAACTGTACAAAATGACCAACAGCGTATCTGGCTGATTAGTCGGCCAACGACACTCTATGCCATCTCCATGACGAGGAGGGGCAAGGGCGTTGCAATTGCCCGTCCACCACCCAACCACCACAACGGGTGAGGGTGCCATGACTGACCACACCGTTAATCATCACCGTTCACGACGAGCGTGAGGGCGCTGGAACTGCACTCCCACCGTCTAACCACGATGGACGAGGGTGCCACGGCCCACGACCATCACGACCATCACCTAACTGCAGCTATGGACGAGGGTGCTGCAACCAACGCGACGGCGAGTGAGGGTGTCACGAGTCCACGGCCGACCACACCACCACCACCACCACCACCACTACCACCACCACCACCGCCGCCGCCGCCGCCACCGCCACCACCACAACGAATGCACGAACGGGCGTGGGCGTCACAACAGCTTTGCCACAACCGCGACGAGGAGGGTGAGGGCGCAGAGGATGCTGCGGATGAGGAGGCAAGCCACGGAGGGTATTAATATTGAATCTTGACGTTGCACAATGCTAGTATTAGAGTTGTATGTGCTCGAATATGACTGGTTATGCTATCTATAGCGTGTAATGCTAGCCCTAGTGTACAGTTGTAGTTCTAGTAAGATGTTCTAGCAGGGTAGAATGTTATTTTCCCGTTTTCATGTAGGTGTGCGCTCATTGCTCTAATTACCCGATGTGTCGAGCCAATCGGAATCGATTATATGATTTCTACGAAGGACTTGTAATACCGCACGAGTTCAGTTCATCTGCATCCTTCACTGGTGAACGTTTCCTGAATTGTGTAAACATTCATTGACAGGCAGAACACTGCATCCGCCCCACTGAGTGGATGAGGATAGGCGAAAACGCGCCGATCAGCAAAATGACCTAGCTGTACAGTGCCCACAGCTAGGTCTTACAGCCAAAATGTTTTGCTGATCGGCGTGCGATAGGGACTGTGAGAGCAAAATGTCGCTCTCGACTCCACGTGCGCTCTCTGATGCAGACTTTGAACGCGAGAGGTCCCCGTCCCGGGGCCGCGTTTCGACGTGTTAACGGTGAGTCTGGCAGAATGGGAAGTGGAGCTGTATAGTAGGACGTGACGGCCGTTAACTTTGGACGTCCAACCGGGCACAGATCCGGCACGAATGGCCCGGGAGAGCTACACGGCGAATGGGGAACGATCCAAGGACCCCCAGCGCAGCCAAAACCACTGCCACTGGCACACGAGGAGAGACGGCCCGTCACCACGCTCGCCGCCGTTTCGTGCCATCCTCCGTACGACCCTCCCCACCGACACGGCCGGCGCGGGTGAACCCGCCGCCCGCCAGGCAACCATCATCCGGCACAGCGACACTGGGCGCCTTGTAGCTTCTCTGGGTCTTTTTTTCTTTCTGAGCATCGTCGTGTCCGCGTGTCTGGTTGCTCGGTTCAGCGAGGGGCCCGGTCCGAGACGCGGCGGCTCGTCACGGACGCTTGGCCTATCGCGTGACAGCGTGTGGATCCGTCGACGCGACGGATGTGGCTGTCAAGGCCTACATGATGCGGCATCAGCCGCATCCGGCGCCGGATGGTGGCGTACGTGTCATCAAGCGCGCCTGCTGGAAGGACGCCTGTCTCGTTCATCCTTTGGCGAGTGCCGTCGTCTGTTGTGGCCGGGCATCTGCAAACCGTTGGAAACGAACGCTTAAAACGAGCTAACATTCCGTTACGTTCACGATAGCGAAGGTATCCGATTGGCTGACTGCCCCAATCAACTCAGTCGCCTAGCAGATCAACACATTTTTCAAACTAACCAAACGGGGCACCATTTTGGAGTTGAACGGTGCGCTTAATCCGCTGATGGCGGACGCGCACCGCCCCTTGTTACATATTGCATTTTGATAGCGCTAAACGGGTGTATAAGGTCTCGAAGTACAACATATTCATGTCGACGTTGTGTGGTACAAGGCACATGTAACGATTTCAATACATTAAAACGTATAGATGGCAAAAAAAAAGGCATCAGATGCGTCGTGGAAATGCAATAAAAAACATGATGTGGGTGATATGACAGTGGTATTCCGAGTGACAACCGCGCGAAAAGAAGCATCTACACGAAAAAAAAGGGGAGAGAAAGAGAAAGAGGATCACGCAGTGACCTCGATCGTCGGCACCATCCTGTTACTCTTCCCGCTCGACATCGTCGGCTTCTTGACCGCCAACCAGGCATGGAGCAACAGCTCGCCCGCGCTCGGCCGTGACGTATGATCGACGTCAAACGTCCGCGTCAAGAAATCCGCCGCGTCGGGCGATATGTCCGACGGGATCGCTGGCGTCGCCGATTGCCCAATCTGTTTTTGTCGGGAGGGGGTGAGCTGGGTCAACAAGATCGTGAACGACACGGACCTTGAAGATGGCTTGCATCTGCGTCAGCTGCGCCCACGGATGCTCGCCGGTGAGCATCTCGACAACGAGACAGCCCACGCTCCAAATGTCGGCCGCCCTCGTGTGCGTCTTTTGCTGGACAACCTCGGGCGCCATCCAAAAGACCGAGCCTTGCAACGACGGGCGGTTCATCCGTTTGCCCGTGAGGAGATCTACTGGCGGTCAACGGGCGATCATGCCCTAAATGAGAGACACGCACTGCCATCGACTTTTTTGGAGATGCCAAAGTCGGAGATCTTGACACCGCCCTTGTTGTCGACGAGAATGTTGGCACCCTTGATGTCGCGGTGGATGATGTCGCGCTCGTGGAGGTAGTTGAGGCCCTGGAGGATCTGACGGACAAAGTTCTTGACGAGCGGTTCCTCGAACGCGCCATAGTTGCGGAGCAACGCGGTCACGGACCCGCCGGGGACGTACTCGAGAAAGATGTTGAGATAATCGTCGTCGACCGAGGAATCTGACGTGCGTCAGACAGGGAATAATAAAAGGGAAAACGACGGACAGAGATACTGCACGATATTGGGATGTGAAAGGTCCTTGAGCAGATCGATCTCGCGCTCGAGCGCGCTCAGCATGCTCTTCTTGCGTTCCTCGTTTGGCGCCGATCCCGTCGGGAGTTCGACCTGCTTGACGGCCATCAAGAGCCCGTTGACGGCATCCATGCCGAGATAGACTTTCCCAAACGAGCCTGCGCCGATCAGGGCGCCCTTGATCCATTTTGTGCCTGTTGGTGCGTGAGAACGGGAGTCCGGCAAGACAAGCTACAGCCGGCGTACCTCCGCTCGACGTCATGGTACGACCTGTCTCGTCTTCCTCCACCGTCTCGTCCTCGTCCTCCTCGTCCTCGTCTTCCAACATGGTGTCTTCAGAGAGGCTCGACACGTCGTCAATGTCGGGCTCGACCTTGGTCCAGTCTTCGGCACCTTCGACGCCCATGTCGACCGCCATGCTCTGTCGGCGGTTCTCGACCTCGGCGGTGATCTCGTCGACGGTAAGGAGGCTCGCGGTGTCCGACCGGTCGCGTTTGCTTCTGAGCTCTGTCATGAAGCTCATCCGCTTCGACGCGTTTGAACTGGTGCGAGACAGCCGTCTGCTCCCGGTGAGACCCTCCATTGACTCGGAGAGGGACTCGGTTGGGAAGGTCACCGGAGGTAGCAAGTGTGGTTTGGAGCCCATGCCGGACAGCTTTTCGACGTCGTCGCCGGTGAGGATGACGGAGTTGCCGTCCTCGGTAGAGATGGACACGCGTGGGGGATCCTCGGACATGCCATCGCTGGTGACGGAGCCCTTGCCGGTGGACATGACCGAATTGCGCTTGGATGACAGGCCATGTGAGCCTTGGGTACTCGTGCTGAAGCGTGACGGCAGGGGCGGGTTGAGGGACATCATGCTCTCACGCTTACCGGTAGATGCGCGGAGCATCATGCTATGTCGGGCCGTTCGGAGGGCCTTTTTTTCGGCAAAGGGAAAGTACTCGGTCAAGTGGGTAGTGATGAGCTCGCTCGGGGGACGCTGGCCGAAAAAGTTGCGGAGCTTGGAGGGTTTCTTGGCGGAGACTTGAGTAGGAGAGATGGGAGTCTCGAGGGCATTTTCGGGGTCACGGACGCCAAGGCCACTGAGGATGCTGATGGTGCTGGCGCGCTTGATGGCCTTGTTCGATTTCTGGCCGTCGGCGAGGATGGTGACGTATTCGGAAGATGGAATGTCGGGATCGGGACCGTCGTCCAAGGTCAGTTGTCGTTGGGGTGGGAGTGGGAAAGCGTTTGGTGCAGGAGAGGTAGGGCTGGAGGTGCGTGGGGACGGGATGGGAGGATCTTCGCCAAATATACGATGGAGAGCCTTGGATCGCTTTGTACGGCCGGTGCGACGGAGGGTGAGACCCTGCTCCTTGATGGAGTCGGGTGGACCGTGGCATACGGCCAAGAGTTCTGCCTCCGAGAGAGGTTTAGCTAAGGGTGGAGTCAGGGGAGAGGGGGATAAACGTAAAGAGGGGGGATACCGTTGTCAGGTTCGTCGTTGTCGAGGTACACGCACCAGCCGTCCACGCTAAGGCCACCGTCGTCTGTCTCGATGCGATTCAAGATATTTTGAGAATCGTCTTTTCTGCGGGGGGCAACCTTGTCGAATTTACGAAGGACCTTTTCCAGGACTTCGATGCCCCCGGGGCAATCTGCGACGTCGACGACGTATGAGCGGCCTTCGTCGGGGAGAATAAATTTGACGAGTTTTCGTCGGAGGTCATCGAGAGACGGCTGTTGGGTGTGAGAAGGAGGATGAAACGGACCGCGACCGACGGTGAATGCGGGAGATGACGGATTTTGAAACGATTCGACGATGGGGGACAGGGCGGCGGTGGACAGGGGTGGCTGTGCGTTAGCGTAAGGGTGTTGGGCGGTACCTGAGGTGGAAGGACGCTTGGGAGTGGGAGTGGATGCGACGGGAGAAGCGAGGCCGGCAAAGGAAATGTTTCTGCCGTGGGCGGTACCGTTTGGCTGGCGGGGGGAGGAATGTGAGCCAAGGGGAGATGGAGAGCGGATGGCGGTGGGTTTGAGGGTGGAAGGGGCGGAACGAGGATCAGCGGGGAGGCCGTAACCAGGCCAAATATTGTTAGAGGAGCCAGGGGTGAGCAGGTTATGTGAAGGGGCAGGGGGGAGGGGTGAGTTGGTGTATGGCGCGGCGTCTGTTTGGTTGGGGGTGCGGGAGCGAGCGCTGGAGGGC